>JAAGNO010023243.1:351-22297 GCA_033439905.1 Ceryle rudis | reverse complement strand
AATATTTGGATTATTTAGCCACTGTAAAATATAATACAAACAAAAAAAAAAACATTTATTAAAATATATCTCCTTTTTTTCAATTTAACATTGCCAATTGAAACTAGAAGCTATAAAGCAAAGCTTCAGAAATGCCAGATTTGGGGACCTTTCAAAACTGAAACCTGTGATTTTTAAAAAAAAGCTTTCTGATTTTTCACTGTTTTGCCATTCCTTTTGAGAAATAAAAACAGAGCTCATTTGCTTTCCAAACAGCATTTTCAGCACACTTGCTATTAATTAGAAAACCTAGTTGTCTATGTGAGTAGCAATCAGGTGACAGTGGCATTTGTAAATGAACTGTCCTTCTGGCTATCAAGATCTAAACCTGTTTCAGAAAAGTAAAAGGTGCTACATCTTCTTTCCTATCTCCTGAACCACTGCAATCTTAAAGGTATCATACAGTAAAGCCAGTATCACTGGCTCTTTTTCCTGGCCAGAGTAAGAGAGCTACTAATTTCCTTAGACACTTTGCAGGCGTGGTTGTAAATACGGAAAGATAGTGATCTTTGCAGCTTCACGATGGGAGGAAGCTGCTTATTACTTACCTGGGGTATCTGAGGACTGGAGTGTTATCTTTCCAAGACACGTCAGTGTAAAGCCACACGTTGAAACCCACTGTGTTTATGTTTCAAAGTTGTCCCTTTATTTCAAACCAAGTGATTGCAGAGCATCTAATTGAAATAATTAAGATATTTCCATGTCATTACACTCAAGCCAGTTTCTGAGACATTTATCTTCAGATCTTATTCGAATAGTCTGACACTGATGTCAGTATGAAATTGCTTGAGTAAAGACCTCAGAAGAGTTAGGTAAGTATTACACTTCACCACTTGGCTGACAGGAAGACCTGACTTATGGTTATGGTATTTACCTTCAAATTATCAAGAGAAGGGCTTCTTTCTTAGTTGCCACCAAGCTTTTGTAAGTTTTTTAATAGTCACTTTTTTAGAATCAAGAGAGTTAACTCTGGTTTTCTCCTATTGCTTTTCACTCTCTATGACTGTGAATTCTTTGGGGCAAGACTTAGTAAGAAAATGTTTGCTATTAAATGCAGTGACTGGGCGAGAATCATTAAAAACCAAAGGTTACTCTGATTGTATGACATGTATAGCAGTATTTTCTTTCTAGCCCTGGTGCTGTGTCAAATCCTCTTTCAGCCCTGATATGATTTTATTCAAGGTTCTACCTTTACCCAAGCACAGCCCTTAGATGTTGGCTCAGAAAGGGATAAAAGATACACAAAGATATATTTCAAATAACATGCAAGTTATTAAGGGTTCAATTCATTCATTCCTGGCAGTAAGATATCCTCTAATTAGCCCTTCAAAATTAACAAGACCGAAGACACTAGCGGGCTTCCTTGCTATGTTACTTTGTAGGTTGGTATAGTTAATGGGTAGGCTTTTAAAATAAAACTGGCATTAGCCAACCTATGTCCTAGTTTAAGTAATCTGGAAGACTTTAGCAAAGTGTAAATGTAAGAGGATCACTCATCTGAGCATAGAGACAGGGTAAAGAAATACAGAAACAGCCAATTCAGAGTGAACCAAATACATCCGAGTATATCACCTGTAGCTTTGGGAAGTACCTGCAAAGTATGCCTTTGGGGCAGGCATACTGAGCACAAAGAAGTGAAAACTGGCGTAGAATGCTTGGCTAATACCTGAAAATGCTCAAGTCTTAAAAATATCTGAGGGTGAAGTTTCACATTGCAGCAAAACTCATCTAAGAGCTAGTTGCCAACAAAAGAGGAGGTGTTGCTCCCACCCCAGTCCCAAGCTTAGAGAGTTCAGTGTTGTCTCTCATACTCTTCTGGACAAATGATAAACTCATGGGACGAGCTGAAGCAATAGGATATTACTTTTTTCTTTTTTTTTCCTCAGAAATTTCCAGGACTGCCCTTCTTTAGAGGCATGTAACCATTACCTCAGCTTACTATAACAAACAAACTCACCTTGAGTTCGGTAGTGGCAATCTAACCATGGGCAAATTGCATTGTCCAGAAGAGTTGCCCAAAGCATCAAGACTCATAGGGAAATGAGTATCAGAGGTGGAAAAGACATTAGACAATTTGGTGCACATCCTTGTGAGTGGATCATTACAATTCATTGAGCCCAGTACCAGAAAGTTGTGGGACTTTTCACTACTTCTTTGTATGGTTCTTCTAAAGTTACTGCAAGGTTGTCAAGATTGGAAACTGAATTTTTCCCTTCCTTCACTTACTTTCATCCCTGTATCTTTTTTTTTTCAAATACAAAAACTCTAGACATTAACCAAGCTGGCTGTGGGAACAAATTAAAACAGAATAAGAGTTTGACTTAGCCATTAGAGATATTATAAGTAATGAGCCTTGCAAGCTTATTTACAGTAATTTAGAACACTGTGACTTACTCCTGGGGGATTATAACTTCTGACAGCAGAAGGCTACTTCATGAGGACTTCATGCACTATACAGTCATGAGGATTCTAATACAAAAGTTCCTTATACATTGATTTATTCCCTAAAGAAAATATTTCTGATGAGAAAGATTTCTTTTAGGTAGGTGTCTGTTCCTCTACTCCATTTGTACCATTCTTGTGACAAAAAAGAAGTCAGAAGTTTTCCTAACAATGCAACTGGGAATTCACCTTGCTGAGAGCACCTTCAGCTTTATTCCAGCAGTATGAAAGGAGATTTCTGTTACCTACTCCACTTAGCCCAGTGGAGAAGGCAGCCAAGTGTGAGCAGAGAGCCTGGCACTTGCAACACACTGAGTATATCAGTCTCAGGAAAGCTACTCTAACCCATGCCAAAGCAGAGTTATCCATGGAGCCTGATACGATCTCTCAACGTCTCTATGCACGCATATTAGGTCTGATTCAATTCTTCTGTTTCAGCAGCACATAAAACATAACATTATACTGCGATTTTAGTTTTTCTCATTCTAGTAGGAAACTGATTTTTCACAGATAAAGATTTTTTTTTCATTTTTTAATTCATATATCACTTTGGGATTGAATCTCATGATTTTTTCTACAATGCTTCTTGAAACCTGAGAACGCAGGACAGAAACTCATACCAAAGCCAACTGACATTTATAGCCCTCAGCATATCAATGAACCAGGGTGTTTTTAACCTTAAGCCTCCAACTTTCAGGGTTTATGTGGCAGGTGAGACACAATATGGCCAACAAGCCAGAAAATTTTTGTGCACATCATAAGAGCCATTGAGTATGTTCAGAGCAGAGCATTAAAATAAGCTACCTACACTGCTTCCTTTGCCAGAGGACCCAGATCTATGTGCCAAAGGTCCAGAATTAGGTCTCTTGGGCCTAGCCAGGGAGGATCTGGCTGAAGGAAATGCACCCACTCAGTGACTTTGGCTTCCAGGGTAGAGATCTGATGGAAGACTAGATTTCTGATGGTGACTGCTCCCACAAATACCTCCAGGAATTAAGCCTCACCCACAGCCTGCCAATGCAGCGGAGCACAGACCAGTAATGGTGTCTTCTCTGCAACACGCGCAATTTGTACTCTGCAATCTGTCCCCATGCAATAGATATGTTGCAAAGTGGCACAGACCCTGGCCTTGTATGATTCAAATCCACTAATTGTTGGTCTTCCCTGCTGTGTACTTACACACATACTGAATGCATTTGTCAGCCAAGCACCAGCCAGCAAGCTGTGAACCACAAAAAGGTAAAATGTCCCGTGACTTGCCTGCACCACTGCTGGGAACTGGAATGTTCATCCCCCAGAGGAAATCATGTTGGCATACTTCCCCTCACCCTTCCCAAAAAAGGTTTAGTTCAAAAACATAAGAAAGATTTTGAAACGTTTCTGGGCTGATGCCTCAGTTCACATGCCAAAGCCCTGCCTACTTAGCTGTTTTGCTACAACATGGGTGGGTAGGCAGTCACCTGGGTGGGCTAAGAGCTTCAGAGAGAACTAGGAAACTGCAATCAAAGGAACTGGCTGAAGGACATCTAATGGGTAGCTCATCTGACTGCTGACCAGCCCAGGGGCTAGCCCCTGGTAGCTGGGAGAAGCCAGCAGTGTCATGGCATCACAGAATGGTGGGTAGCCAGTGGAACAGGTCAGGTGGTTCCACAAGGTTTACGACAGCATGACAACTTTCCAAGCAGGTTTCCGTGAAGCTGGAGAACCAGACAACCCAGCAATACAGAATCCAATCAAAAGGAGAAGTGTTGCATCAGAAAACTTGTGATCAGCTCTATTCATTAGACATCATTTCCTCATGTATGCTAAAACTGTGAATGGGAAGTACCTGATTGTTGTTAACACACCTCATATTTCTACCTCCTCCTCAGCCTTGATACACAAACAGCTGAGAGCATGAACAGATATGTGGAGCACAGAATGCCTTGTGCAACAGCCATATGCTCTTGCTTGCAGGAAAAAGAGAAGAGAGGAAAGGAGAATGAAAATGGTGACGTACCCCATGCACCTCTTGAATACTCCTTGGCTCTGCCATAAATTCTCTGCACATCTCAGGCAAGTTAGCAAACAATTTGTAGTGTGAAAATAGCAAGAGACTGTTCACCTGAGATCAGGGAAACTGGAGCATCTCAGAAGAAAGATGAACTAGAAATGAAAAGAAAAATCGTCATGATTCTAGTGTTAGATGTTATTACTGGCCCTTCCTCCAAATAGTTATCATTTGAAAACACCCTTTTTGGACACCTTCTGGTTTTGAATCCAAACATTGTATACTGACCCTGACAGTGTTCAGATAAATTTAGTGTATTCCCCACTATGAATATCATGGGAGACATTGTTTTACACACAGTCCAGAAAGCACCAAAATGTCCAGTAGCCAGAGCATGGGGCAGAAGAGTGCCCCACCCTCTGAATTTATACTTGAAGACACTTCTTGTTCCACATAGGACACTGTCTAGCTTTATGTGGCTCTGAATCAAACTAAATGAATGCTTATATTACATGATTATGGGTGCAGCTAAATGCTGCTCACTTGTCCCAAGGAAAACATCCTTCAACTCTGTGAGGAATAACCTGGGAGTCAGAAAGTTAATTAATGGTTTCACTCAGCATGAGGGATGGTCTGTAAGAAGTAGAGAGCAGGGTAGCTTTATTTTCATTCAATGAACTCATGTACTAGGATGTCTATATTAATAGCTTCAACTGAATACATTATGGTGTGCATTGCAAAACCAAGAAACAAAGATACTGTTAAAGCTATTTGATGCTTTCCTAAATGGAAACAGATCTTAATAGCTGTCCATTAAGAACTCCTTTTCTGCATAACATTTTGAAAGAAGAACTGTACAGATGAACCCATACCAATCAATTTCAGCCTCTTGAGACAGGAACACCTATTTGATTTCTTAATTCTAGTTCTGGCTGTGATCATTCAAGCTTCACTTCCCACCTTCTGACATATGTAGTCATCAACATTATGCAGTCTGTCTGTGTCAGGACAGTGTCTAACACAAAATATACTGACAGCAGAACATCTTGGGGATTTTATTGCTACTGTGGTGCTGAACACCCTCATCTCTTACACTATGCCTCCTGTCCCTCCCCACTCCAGGTTACAGAGCGGCACTAGTCAAAATTCAGCTAGCCAAAACCCAACTTAAAAGTTCAAAGTTGTCTGTTCACTGTTGGAAAAAGATGCACTGAAAAGATTCAGAGATATCTTCCTGATCTGCAGTTAGTGGTAATTCCTTAGCAGGTTTTGTGGTTAGACTATACCAGTTTTTCTGCTGTTATCCTTTAGTAGTTATCTCATGCATTTAAGAAGTCAAAAGCTTGGATTCTCTCAGACACTTACACGTGTTCCTCTCAGGAATAGTCTAACTGATATTAATAGGCTAATCCACAGTTAAAGTGCCACCTCAGGTGCACGAGTATTTGATGAATTAGAGCACAGCCAAACACTAGGCAAAGGAATATGCACAAAGGATTATCCCAGCCTCTCCTCTCTGCTCCCCACAAAAACCAAACATACCAAGTTTTATTCACAGGCTTAATTGCTGTTTAACCCCTGTCCTTTTAAATCTATTTTCTCATTTGTGTTGGTGTTTGTGTTGCTGTTCCTGTAATCTATTTAGATTGCAGGGTTTTTTCTGAGCAAGGTTTAGAGCTTATCTGGGAACTTTTATCATTTTCAGCAAAATGGGGCTCACTTCTCTGTTGACCTTTTGCAGTGCCACAGTACCATAAATGACAATAAATTCTATTTCTGATCCTTGAAACCTGTGCTATAGCTAAACTATGTAATTTCCCTCCTACACCTTCCTTTCACATTGTGACCCCTGACTTTTCCCTGCCTCCATACCACGTTTCCCTCCCACAAGAGAGCTAAATTTAAATCAAGACTGAATTATTGTCTTTCATGTGTAACTCAAGACATTAGGAACTTGATTCAGGAATTACTGAGAAAAAGGCATGCATTGTGTAATTCAGACTAAATAACCATAGCTGAACTTAGCTTTAAAAATCTCTTTTTCTTCCATGCATCAAGCTTTTCTTTACATCTCAAACACCTAGTAGGAGCCTGTAGTTCCCTAACATCCATATGCAGTGGTGGTGTATGTGCTTTATAAATAAGACTCACTTGAAGAGACAAGCTGTTCCCATTATTTCAAGGAGACTTGCTCTGTAGTTTATTAGTGTTAGAAACAAAAGGCCCTGAGCCTCTTCCAATACAGATGGAGCAAGAAAGATTCCCAGAAAATACACTGCACAGGACAACATAGAAAAGCCTTCTCAGAAGGAGTCTTGGTTCCAGGACCCAGGGTTTATAAAACCACAAGGGAAGGAAACGCACATCCTTCCTCACACCTTTCTTCCCTGAGCAAACATTCTGAAGGCAGTTCCTAGAGATAAATCTTGAGGGATTTCCTCTGCTAGTTTCCATTTCTTATTTGTATTCCTATAAGTAGAGGCACCAACCCTTCATTTGCATCTCATCTGTGTCACTGGGTTTCAGCCTTTCCTGTTTATACACCATCATGGCAGCAACACCATTAGAATAATTATAGTTATGATTGAACTCCCTTGCATACTACCAAGACACATTTTGTGACTAGAAAATGAGGTCAGCAATTTCCAAGATTTGTGGAACAAGGACAAATTGTTTTGGCAATGCGCCTGATTTATTCTCAAGTTTTCTTGTACCACTGTCTATTTACAGTAGACCAAATCTGCTTTTCTGCATTACTGTTCAATGCTACTTTCTGCTTCAGGTTCTTCTTCCCCCAGGGTGAACCTTATCATGTTCCACCCTCTACAGAAGCTCCCCTACTAAGGGGCACCACCAGCACAGTGGCCAATGGAGAAATCTTCCAGTTAAGATAATTAAAGAAGCAATGGTGAGGGGGAAAGGGGACCAATTATAGGCCAAAATCACATTCAACTAGGTGTTTCTTTGAACATACTTCTAAGCTGTTCTTACACTGCAAATAAGAAGAGGGAACACAATCTGCTACTCACAAATGTGTTCTGGTCTTCCAAACCCATGCTGTATGCTACAGCTACCTCTTCAAGGAAGCCACATACTCCAGGGCATCTCTGCTCTACTCTAGCCTATGAGATCTGGCAGGCTGGGGTTTATTTATCACTCAGTTTCACATCACATTCAAGGCTAGACCAACAGAGCTGTTTCCTCAGTTCATACCATTGCACCAGAATTCATACTGAGAGGCACCAGAATTTTCACAGAGACATGCTTTGTAGACCTAATAACTCTAAATATGACTTGACCATCCACTTAAATTGAAGATATGGCCATCAAAACAGTTATATTACAAGTGAACTCTAAACAAAACTAACACTAAGAAATATGCATCTTAAAACAGTTCTACTATCCTCAGTAGAGGATGCAGAGAGTTAGTTTCATACAAAGCAGAGCAGCTAACTTAGGAAAATCACTGCAACTACACAAAAAGTAGCAATTTGCACTCTCTGTGGCTGGCAAATCATTCCCAGGCATTCACTCTTTTTATAAAATCTTAACCTAACCTTCACGGACTATTAGGATGTTACCAACAGTACACAACAACACTTACTACTGCATGAGATTTTGCAGTCTTTCAGTATGCCCTGCGCCAGATATTATCTTCTTGGCCAAGGCTCATACTGTATCTGTACACAACTGTTTCCCTCTGTGTTGCTATAGCTGTACATTATGCAACTCCTTAAATACCGAATACATCAGCTTTTGGCCCAGCTCTCTCAAGCAGGTGTGTTGCACAAAGCTTTCCTCAGGACTAGCAGGGATTAAATGGCATTTTGTGGGTCTCGGGAACTGCAGTTTATATTTCTCTGAGCTCCATAAAGCCAAGTTTCCTCTGCTCAGCAGAGCCGAAGGATGTTGCCCATTCAGATATACAAAGGCAGAAGGAGAAGAGGACTATGACTAAAGTGTAGGATGAGTCCAGAAACACTGAATTTTTACATCTCTCACTTGCAACAACTTCAGATAAAACTTTCCATATAAGCATGTTCCCAAACGCAGACATCTGGAGAACTAGTGCTTCTGGGCTAAAAACATTTCTGATGTATTCCAGGAAGGTACAAGAAGTCAGAAAACAGATGCTTTGTATAAAAAAATCTTCCTACACGACTCCTACAGTGAAGCTTACGTGACTTTGACATTTTTGCTGGTGTCTCCTTAGATAATATCACATGGCTGGGATACTTTGAATTGCTTAAGGCTTCATTGCTAGAGGCTTTACTGCCTAAAGACACAGTGACACCATGTGGCCAATTGCTTAGCCCAGAAACAACATCCTAATGGAAAGGGCAGTATATATTTTTCTCATTTATCTTTTGCTTTATTAAATTTAGCTTAGGGATGCTCAGATGCAACTATCTCGGCAGGCGAGAGTAAACTTGGATAGAACAATTGTCATATGAACAGCTATAGGAAAACAAAGCCAACGAGCATTTGGTTTTTTGGCTTATGTTCAAAAGTCTAATGTTTGCAAAAGCGTCCACGGAAAACATAGCGGGTAAGTACCCGTAAGCACCATCTGCACATGTGTCAAAATGGCACATTCACTTGGTAAATGCAAGCAACTGGTAGAACTAAGATTCTATGGTTCTTCTCAAAAAAGTCCACCTGGGAGGTGCACCAAACTATCCTGCAGTAATAGCACCAAAAAAAATTGCAATTAATTTTGAAAATTAATAGATTTTTGCCTTGTTTTTTGCCTTGCTTGTTTTTCCTTCCAAGTGTATGCAGATGCCCCAATTTAGTTTTACAGACATCCCTGAGGAAAGTGTTTAAATTCACAAGTGGGAATATTGCTGCTAGAACTGTTCTCAGTAGCTGTTATCACTCTACTTATATAATATGGTCACTGATGTGATGAATCATGTCTCCTTTTTTTTCCCAATCAAGTGCTGCACATTTGAAAGGTACAGCTCATGAAGAATGGTTAGAATGGGCAGATTTATTTGAAAAAGAGACATGGTGACAGAAACAGGCAGGCAAATAAGCAGGTGAAAACTGAATACATATTACTTCTATATCCTTCAAACACCAAGAGAATAATACATTAAATAAGCTCTTCACAGAGAATATATTCACTCAGTACTACTATTAAAAAAAAAAAAAATGTTCAGTAAGAAAGGTGTATTTTGAGGCAGGGTTCAGAAAATCTCGATCTCAAGAGCCATAAGGAAGGGAAAATATAACAAACAAGACTCTAAGCTGCAAATCCAACATTCCATAAATGTTGCTTTTTTTATTGATTAGTAAGGTAACATGCTGGTGTCATTTTTTGGTCAGTATTGAACTGCAGACAAGCAATTTATGTTAACCCCATCACAGTTTATCTGAATTTAAATTAAAAAGGTTAGATTGAAAAGTGATGTAGGAGGATTTTCACCTACATACATAATAGTTTCACCTATATATATAGTAGTTTAGAGTCTGGAAGCAGCAGCTAGTTTGACACAGGACTTTGTGATTGTTCAAAACAGGAGCTGAGGAACTTTAATGACATGATCCCTCAGATTTTGTCACCCTGACCAGTGTGATTATTCTGCCACCTTCTCTGGCACCTGTAAATTTTACTTTGCTACAGTGTCATCACTTTTTCCCTTAGACTGGGAGCCCAATGTATACATCTCCCTGGTATACAGGCACACAGACCATGCTTTGAGTAGCTGAGCCCTCTTTTATCTTCAGACCCATCTTTTCTCTCCTTGTCCTTTTTTACCTGTGAGTCATGGGCTGCACCCTTCACTGTCATTGTCATTGCTAATGGAAGTGCTGTCCATGGCCAGGCCTGGGTAGGGACTGGAGGCAGCCCTGCAGAGGGGGTGAAACCCGTAGTTTAAAGGAGTAAGGTTTTGTAATAAAGGCTATGGAATGTCCCCCAGCTGCCAAGAGAATTATGGAAAGCAAAACACACACTTAGCCAGCATTTGAATATGACAGTGTACACTGACAAAAGATGTACTCGTTACAGCTGGGAAGGAGAATGATTATAAATGATTATAAGTTTTGCATATTGATGATAAAATTTTCCTCTCCATCTTTCCAAGTATAAAGCTCATATATTTATGGTAAATTTTTTCTTGCTTTGAAAAAAACCTGTGTTACAATTGGCTGCATTCTAAATCTAAATGGGATTGTTCCATCTGGTCAAATTAAATAAAAGAGCTGTATGTCAAAGTGGTTATACGGTTCCCTTGAAACAATACAGACTTCAGTTGCACTGACTGCTTATGTAGCATTTTGGAATTCCTGGAAAAAAGCTTAGTATGGCTACAATCACATTGAAAAGCAAGCTGGGAAGCCCTCTGCTAGTAACCATCCTTATTCCTCAACTATATGTGCTTCCATCATATGTTCACACCCAAGACACTTCAGAAGTGAACACAGAATCAAACCTTGAAATGCTGACAATCTGAAATCCGTGTGCAAGGAAGGAATGGGGACATACCAGCTACAAACAGGCTTGAGAACTCTGAGATAAGAAGGCAGCTGCTTCAAGCTCAAGATACACATTTGGGAGAGTTCACAGAAGCCATGTGTAGCTAAAAGGTTACCTCAAGACATCTGACTGGAGATAAATCATCAGTCCTTCTTCTTCACTACCAAAGCCCCAACCACCATTACACACTCAAATCATTGAAGTAGTTTCTCTCTAATCCTTGTATGCCAAAGGAAACCAAAGCATCTTGCATTTAGTCTCTGATTTGAGTTTCCAGGACATACTGTATTTTCTTCAGGATATGATATAGCAGAATGAGAGTTCCCAGCTATCAGCTGAAGGTTATGTTTGCCTGTTCCCTGGTTTCGAGGAGGCTAATTGCATTGCATTGGTTGTATAAATGGAACCTCGACTCTTCTGACAGTGGGGACTTTATACTTTCTTATAGTACTATTTAGGGAAATACACAGCCAGCTGAATCATCTCTGTGAAACTTAGCAGTATATTGCGACAATCACAATAATAACTATTACTGCTGTGGCAGTGCAAAGCTCTGGGCAGATTTACAGAGAACCTGTTTGCAAAGTCAAGGAAAAAAAAAAAAAAGTGTGAATTCATGTGGTTACAGTCCCTCAGTGAGTCTCTGATGATATACATAGACCTTTCTTAATATCAGCATTTGTTCCATCTGAGGACAAAGAAAATGTCTCAAATTTCTTCTTTTCCAACATTCCTGACAGAAAAGCAATTTGCCAATATAGTCACACCAGGAGGAGAATCCTTGATGCTGTGCTGCAAGTTAGCAGCAATGCATCTGACATGACACAGCACAGGGCAGGGACATGCTTGAGATCCAGAAGAACATGTAGGTAAGGGCCAATTGCAAATGTCTAAACCTACTGTGGGACATCCAGCTGGGGTAGCTGAGCCTTCTGATAAGGTTTGGAAAGGACATATATACTATTGTTCCTGCAACTGTAAATGCTTTTTACTCTGGAGAGCCACTTTTCAATCCCTTTTTCAGAGCTGGAAGCAAATTCCAGTTCTCATGACTAACTGCTACACCTCCTTTGTGAAAACGCAATGTACTATTTAAGCAAGGAGTAGAAGAATTACATCACATCAAGGCTTATCTTTAATATGCTGTATCCAAGTGAGAGAATGGAGTCCATTATTTTCCTTTCCTTTCCAGCAAGTATCAATTGATATAATGAAATACACAGCATCAACCAGACATCATTTCAAGTCTGTTGGAGCTAAAAGAAAATCCTGATGACTATCTGGGGAACAAATATTCCTTTCAGCAGCACACACCTGAAGTTGATGATATAATCCTATATATAGAAGTATAAATGTGCTCCTACTGATCTTTGCCTGTCTCCTTATCTTACATTACTGTCTCTTTTACAGCCACTTTCTTCCATAGCCAAGTGAACATTTAATCTTTCTGCTGGGTTTGGATGAAGTGTATTGTGGCACAAAAAGTCAACTGAAGGCAATGTACCAGTGAAATTCCAGAGCAGCCTTCAGACTGCAACCAGAATGGAGTTCCAATAGCAAACAATCATTACACCTCATCTCTGCAAAGAAAAATGCTCTAGACCCAGTGCATAAGCCCCCACTGCTCCATTACTGACTTCACAACTATCCAGTAAATAAAAATTCTAGAATATGGAAAGAAGAAAAATGGATCGCTATACTCACTTGGCATTCATTTCTGTGAGATGCTGATCACTCTGTCACCAATCTAATATTTGTGGATGTGTAAAATCCCATTGGTTTCAATTGGAAGCCTTTCAGGATGTGTGACTTCTGGGCTTATCCATCTTGTGGTCAAAAATCTTGGAGACAGTGTTCAGGACTCCACCTGCTAAGCTTAAACAAGGAATCTTCAGAGCAAAGAGATACTGATAAAAAGACCCTTCTTTTCCTCTGAAAGGGGTAGAAGACCTACTTTTGAGAGCAGAATGTATTCTGTTCTCAGAAAACCTCTATGAATCCAGGCTGATGTTCAGGGATTGCTGCTGGGTTTTGTGGGATGGTAATAAGACAAGGATACACTGGACATCCAGAGCTGGCAAGGGCACAACCTCTCTCTCAATCAACCTTAATCCACATAGGGAAATAGACAATCGCATCTTAATGATAAAGGTAAGAAAGGGTCCTTTTTCCCCGCAAGAATCTTGTCATGGCAGCGTTTACATCTTCGTATTCTTAAAGCCCAGCTCCAGATACACACATATTTTATTTTTAAATAAAATCCACCTCTGTAGCAAGAGTTCATATTGGGCCTGACATTTCTTTCTCATTTCACAAGGAGCACTTAAAAGGAGCTGTAAGCACTGAGTGAGCCCTTCTGCCCTGAAGCAAAGAGCATCTTTAAATCTTTCTAATATATAATCTCCTCTCTATTACTGTAATACACCAGTGTCATGGTTTAATCCCAGCCAGCAACTAAGCATCACACTGCTGCTCACCTACTCCTCCCCCCCCTGCAGTGGGATGGAGAGGAAAACTGAAAACAAGTTTCATAATTGAAATAAAAATATAATTCTATAATAATAATTGTAATAATAACTGTCATGAGAAGGAATATAACAAGAAGAGAGAGAAATAAACTCAAAGAAAAGGCAAGTGATGCACAGTGCAATTGCGCACCACCTGCTGACCAATGGCCCCTCCTGGCCAACTCCCCCCAGTTTATATACTGGGAATGACTTTCTATGGTATGGAATATCCCTTTGGCTCATTCATGTCAGCTGTGCTGGCCCTGCTGCATCCCAACTTCTTGTGCACCTGCTCACAGGCAGAGCACAGGAAACTAGAAAAGCTTAACTCAGGATAAGGACTACTGAGCAACAACTAAAACATCAGTGTGTTACCAACATTGTTCTCACACTAAATCCAAACCACAGCACTGTACCTGCTACTAGAAGGAAAACTGACTCTATCCCAGCCAGGATAAACAGGCTCTCCCTTCTCTAACACAGTCTGCTCCCAGGATGGTTTCAGATTGCATCAGCAGTCCAAAGACAGTGGATTCACAAAAACATAAGTCCATACCAGTGTTAACTAAAGTATGTTGTAGCTTGAAAGACTCGCCTCCTAATTGGATTAAAGCCTAAGAGTTGATAATTATACCTTTCAACCTACTTCATCACAATAATCTGATCATCTGTATTATAATAAGAGACACATAACTCATTTTATAAGCTTTGTCAACAATGAGAGCTCAAAATAAAGCTGACGTTCTTCTTATGAGAGACATGAGGAAAGAAAGAAAAGGAGAATTCAGAAAACCTAACAGAGTGAAACAGACTAAAATAGAAGGAGAATAAAACAAAGAACAAAGGACAAAAGAGGGCTAAACATCAGAAGCTCAGGCCTCTAGCTGCCCTGGGGCCAAGAGCAGAAGAGCTTGGTGGTTGGCTCTACCCTAAAAGTGGAGATAGGTACATGCTGTGCTTCCTATTTCTGCTGTGCCTGTGAGAAGTCAGAGCTGAGGGTGCTGCAGAATTGCCAGCAAACAATACCATGAGATCTCAGCTCATCAAAGCATCTCTTGTTTCAGTGAAACATTTTTTAGATGATGAATGGCTTTTGGGGAACAATAGCTTTTCTTTTCTTTTTTCTCTCTTTCTTCTGAGAAGTCTGTTTGGAGGTACATGACCTGATACTATCACTTTCAGAAGCATGAAAAGACTGAAAACATGCTTAAACATGCTTTCAGTTTTTACACCACTTTAGTAAAAACTTAAACCACATGAAGATAAATTCTCACAAAGATAAATGGATTCCTGATTGTCTTCACATGGACCTTTGCACTGGAGAACCAGGAACCACAGTAAGGAGGAACTATCCTCACAGGCCACAGACACTCTTCTGCTCCCAGAACTACATTCCTTATACTAAGTCACATTCCAGATAGAATTTCCTTGTCTCTGTGGTCTGTGCATGCAGTGACCCACAGAAAAATCACTCCTTATTTTTTAATGTGTAGCAGGAGGCTCTGTCTTCCAGGAACACCACATCATAAAGAGAATTTTGCACCATTTTACAGACAGAATAACAGGAAAACAGCTGATACATGCACAGGCATTAGTCAAGCCATGACTGTATGTGTTATGATTTAGACTGAACAGCTGGCTAGGAGGTCATAAAAGCAATGTGTTTTAGTACGTGAGTGCTAGATGAAATGACCCTGTTGCTAAGCTTGGCTAAGAGGTGGAACAGCCATAGAGCATACATAGCATTTATGACACTAACCTCTGGATTCCTTCCTGAGCCCAGGAAATTCATTCTTTTGAGATCTGGACTGAAGTTCATTGATAATATTAAATTATGCTCTTTTGCAGGGAGAAGCAAAGCAGAAGCACTGGAAAGACAAAGAGCCTTAAGTGGAGAACTGAAAGGAATGAAGAAGGCTAATAAATTACTCTCAAAAAATTCTACTCTCCTTTCAACCCAGACAAAGGCAGAATTTGTACATGCAAAGGACAGGGAGCAAATGACTCCTTCCTGTTCTTAAAAACTCAAGCTATTTTTCTTAAATTTGTGAATGGAAAGGTAGAGTGTTATTACCTGCCTCAGCCCATTATCATCCTGTGTGTGGTGTCTGTTAGACATAAACGATTAAAATACCCAGAAAAAAAGTGAAACAAGCAGAAAACGAAGCAGAGAGAGAAGACAGCTCTGGCCTGAGTATGACTCAACTTTCTCTGCTTAGGAACAATGAGGCACTAACACCTTCCAGCTTTGTTGAAGACCTCAGAAGATGTAAGTTTGTGAATGAGGTTGACTTTTCCCAAGTAGTTCTTTAGCTAGTGGACAGTGGTTCTTAGAAATGCACTTAGTAGATGGAAACAATTTAAAAAAAAAAAATAGAAAAAAGTTAATGTTTGTCTCTAGTCGTCCTTCCCTCTCTTCTGGGCACAATATTGCAGATGAATCGAGGGAGAGCCATATATCCTAAGGAAGCTAAATTACCAAAAGACTAATGTCACATTATATGACATGTAAGGTAATGGTTGATAAAAGAAACCTTTCATTTCATTAAAAAATACCATGTTTTCAAACCTTATTTGTCTTACGTGGAATAAAAATCAAGACTTTCTTCTGAACACACCATAACCACTCATGTACCACCAATCAACAAAACACCAATTGGAGCACAAGTCTGGAAAGTGGAAGAACCTAATCAAGCACAGCCAAGGCATGAGTCTCAGCCTGCTAATCCCCATGGAGAGCCCCAACTTTTACTTTAATGGCTATTTCAAGGAGACTTATACCACCTTTCTTTAAGAGCATAAAACAAAGTTATGCAACTAAGTGCTAATCTCTTCCTCAGTGAGAGAAAAAAAATCTTTTCTTTTTAAATACCTTTCTTATTCTAGGACTCTCTAGCAGTTAGAGAAAAAAAAAAAACAAACATGCTATTTTCATGTCTGATCAGTGACTGAAATTAGTGACTGAATCAACAACAAATGAAGTAAGTAGAATTTGTTCCTTGGTTTCTACATTGACCTCGAGAAGATTTCTATAACCTGTCACTAGAGCTTCAGTGATGGAAAGCAGTTATTACCTCTTTATAAAAGCATTGTTAGCATCCCAAGACAATAACTGTACTAATAATAACTGATTGCAAACCCATGTAGTTACGAAAGTGTACAAAATACAGATTTCAGTGACTTGTTTCTAAGTAGGTGTTGTGTCCTGTGGTAGCTGGAGATACTGTGATTCTTAGTCTTACAGAGAAAACATGGACTTACCCTGTGGCTGAACAATT
This sequence comes from Ceryle rudis, assembly GCA_033439905.1. Classification (NCBI taxonomy): domain Eukaryota; kingdom Metazoa; phylum Chordata; class Aves; order Coraciiformes; family Cerylidae; genus Ceryle; species Ceryle rudis. The sequence goes on along the minus strand of JAAGNO010023243.1, from coordinate 5,557 downwards.
GGCATCTCATAACCATGACTTACTCTTCTAATCCCGGAGCAGGCTGCAGTTACCATAAGGTCTCCTCTGGCACTGCACAGCAAAACCAACCATCTGGTCAGGACCCAAGCCATTTTGCTTTCACTTCCATATGTATGTCTTCTGGTAGAAGAAGATTTCTGCTGGATACCCCACATTCTACAAAAAAAACTCCAACAACAACAACATACAAGTAATTACAAAAAAGATTTTTCTATTCTTCTGTTTTTCCTTTTCTTTACACTTTCCATTCCTCCCCTCCTTTCCAACACACATTTATATAAAACCACCCACTTAGATTCTTCCTTTTGTGAAGGAAAGAAATTAATAACTTATGGTTCCTGAAAGCACTTTTTTTTTTTTTTTCTTTTCTTTACAAATGCACAATTTATACCTCTGCTGTAGCTGATCTTTTTTAATGCCTAGCTTGGTTATTATTTTGAATTTGAGTATTGCACATATTGAAATTCCACTGCATGTGCTGGACAGGAGTGAAATATTTTTACATATTTTCCCACCATAAAGTAAAAACTAGCAAAAAAGCCATTTGTGAGACAGGGACAGGCAACAAGGCTTGTAATGAATCACTTCTAAAAAGCCACCATTTGAGCTGCACAATATTTTCTTCCAAGGAGCTGAAGGATGATGATAAAATGTCGATGATAAGAAGCACTGGAAATCATTTGCAAGACTGTAAGATGCAATAAATTAGTGACTACAGGCTGAAGGCGTTGACCTTTCACTGATCACAAGAACTATAAACAAACCTCTGAAGTAACTTAGATTGAGAAGGGTAAGAAGTCTTACAGGAGCTGTGACAGGAATCACATTTTTTATGGCCACATTTTAACCAAATTACTTTCATGGTGAGTTTTGATTTAAATGGCAAACACCCATCCCCATTAAAATCTAGGCATGTTTGAAATAACTATCTTCCCCTTTCTACAGGGATGCTCCTCCTGACATGCTCCTGTCAAATCAAATACAGATTATTCTGCAGGATACTCTTTCACTCTTTCTCATCCCATTTTTTTTGTAAGGCAATGGGAGTTGTTTATAGGCAGACTTGGACTGTGATATCTAGTCTGATGAGAAGGGCAGAAATAAGCTGCTACACAACATTAAACGTCAGAAGTCAGTCTCAAATCCAGTTTTCTCAAGCATCACCCTTTTGCACTGTTCCAGTACAAGCCAACTAAAGCTGCACTGACAGGGTTTCATGCAGCTGCCACACATCTCTTGCCCCTTTAAAGCAGGGCTTGGGTTTTGCTCTGTAGCGATACACACACAAGGACAAAAAAAAATATTTCCGTTACAGTACATACTTTCTTCTTCTAAGAGAGGAATCTTTCTTGAACATCTGTCTCGACAGAACAGACTGGAACTGTGTCATTCACTGCCTGGTTACTTTTATCCCTCCATTTCCATGAAAGATGATGCCCAAGGCATGTACACATTCCAGAAGATGGAAGGAGATACCGTATCCCCTCTTGAGGCATTCATACATATGCTAAAGGAAGTCAAAGATTCCTGTAGCTGTTCTTCTGACTGGGGATATCATGTATGAGTGGTATATACCTATTTCAAAGGATAAATAAGCATGTGTTTCACACCTCATAACCAGCCTTTCTATTTCAGGCAAGTGCACTTGCCTGGGGAAAGAGAACCTGAATATGCCATTTCATAGAATCACAAAAAAATGGAAAGGGCCCTCAAGGTCAACAACTCATTCAAACATCTGATCAGAGCAGGACTAACTCCCAATGTTAGATCATGTAGCTCTTTTTTCTTTTTTTTATTTTAATAGTCAAAAACATTTGCAGACAGTGATTCCACAGCCTCCTTTGAGACCTATTCTAGCGTTTAACCACTCTCACTGTGAAGAATTTTTTTTCTGTTTTACCTCCATTTTCCCATGTTGCAAACTGTGACCACTACGTGTTGTTCTTCCACTGTTTCCTGATAGCAAAATAGAGCACATTCTCTCAGCCTCTATTACTTCTTTAGTTTGAACATATTTTTTGTTCAGTGGTGTCTCATCTGGTGTCAGTGGCTTACTCATCTGAACTCTGTCTCAAGGTCTGACTGTTTTGCCTACCTGAAGATGCAAGATAACCCACAAACTGAAGAAAGTAGCTCTCTAACTACCCTCCCCACCAAAACAGACACGAGTGTTTACCAGCCACCATGTCTCTAGCATACAAATTATTGTATAAAAGATGATCAGGCATTCAGCAGGAATCTCTAGGGAAGTTGGCCTTTCTTATTTAAAACCTTGAACACTGTCACAACAATCAATCACCAATACACACACCAGTACAGCCTGTTTTATAGGTTTGATTATAAGCATAGACCCACAACCAGCATTTTAAGCTTGATCGTGAATTTATAGGGAAGGGTCACATGGGGTTTTGTTCTTGAATTATAATCCATCCTATAGAAAATAGGAAGGTTACGAAGGCTGTCAGAATAACAAAAGGCTTCAAAAGGCTTTACAGTGTTAACATTTACCTACCTCATACTACAAACAGGAATATGAATATTCACCACATTTAGTAAGAAAGGCAACCATGGAGTTCCTCAGAACAACACTCCAATTGAGAGAAGAATCCCCCCATATAAATTGCCACTTACCAACTTGCAAAGTGAAAAAATGTCTTGATTGGCAAATAAGGGTCTTCCAAACATACCTTTCACTGGAATACAACATCGTCATGCTCCACTTTCCAGCAAACAGTGCACTCTCCACTAGAATATCCCCAAAGGTAAAGCAGCATGCTCTCTCTTTCAGTCCATTGGCAGCATCCCACAGCCACATGCCAAGGATTTAACAGAGGGTTTACTGAGAGTTGGTGCCCACTTGCAATAATGAGGACTCTGTCAAGTGAGAAAGATACAGAATTTTTTTTTTTTTCCTCCTTCAGGCTTTGCTGCTTCTGTCACAAGTAAAGGGAATGCTCTATGGGCTGCAGGGCTATGGTGCTGCACGGAAAGACCCACAGATCACTCCTGACCTTTAAATGCTACATGATCCCTGTACGGTTCCTAACCCCTTTCGATGCCCAAAACTTAAAAAAAAGTTCATTCTTCTTGTGCACACCTTATCTGGAAATTCCTGCCTCCAAAAATATCAGCATCATGTGTGTTATTCTGGAAAGAAAAGAGACATATAGATTAAATCCATTACATAATTGATGGACAATATATGATTGCTTTCACATTAGAAACAGATGAGAATTTCCCCTTTATACAGTCAGTCTGCTGAGCTTTTTGAGGTTATTTATCGAACATAATTACGTTTCATTCTACCTTAAATAAAGGTGGCCCATCCACCTAAATCAGTCACAACCGGTACAAGAAAGTATTGGCGGGCGATGCGTCATGATAATTGTAATCATTACAAGTCCCATAGTTGTCCCAATTTACCCGCAAATCCAATTTATGAATCAAAAATGTCAGTTACACAATACACCCGCTACTTACTAAGAAATATATGAACAATATCCACTGATGTTAACAATGCCCTAATAGACATTCTTTGCGCTATTTTCTCTTGTCTGGACTTAGAGAGACCCAAATTTGATACTTCATAATTGCCCAAAAACCCCATTTTCCACGTGCACCTAAGGGAAAACCCATAAATTTAATTTCTTTTGCATTTGTTATTTCTTGTATCTGTGATTTTAAATGTTGATATTTTTTAACTTTTTCTTCTGCAGCATCATTCAATGTAGACAATTTACTTTCATATCTAACAGTAACATCAATCACAATTACCTGATTTCCTTTAACAAAAAACAGGTCCATTTTAAATAATTCATTTTGATTGTCTCTAATTAAAGGTTCTTGAAATACAAGTCAATCTTGGTTTTTTGCTTCTTGAAATAATAAATCACATAAACCATTATGTCTTTTAATTTTAGCATCCTGGACTGCAGGACAATAACCAATTATATGAGAACATTTCATCTTCCATATAGCAATGTCTACACCTTTTTATTTGTATATTCTGTCTGCCCCTCGATAAAAATTCTCTTATTGGATAAACATTTGCTCTTAATTGTAACGCAGTTAGGAGCCTTCTCTGAGGAATACCTCTATAGTTAATTAACCAATTATTACTGATTTTATCTTTCTCAACATTCAAAATACCATGACCCTGAGACACAAGTTTTGTCCATTTAATAAATTCTTTTTTTCTCTAATCACATGGTTTTGGGAAAATAATTTTTAGGGCAACCATTTCCCATTCAGAATTCACTTCATCTCTTTCAATTTCTAATATAATAGGCTTTACATCCCATTTTTTTTATCTCCACCAGCTGTTACCCATAGTCTTTTATAATCATTATCTATTTGTTCTTTCCATACTATATATTTAATTATATCGTCTGAAGACTGAGCAATTCTATGCAGCCTTCAGGCTTGAATACTTGGAATTAATATTGATAGTTGAATAATACCTAAACCTCCATCACAAACCCTTGAATCGCATCACAAGTACTAGATGGTAAATGCAACCATTTTTTAATGGCAGTTCTAATTTCCAAATCTATTGACACATCTGAATGGTCTGCTAAATAAATCCCTTTAGGAACCATAAAATTTTTTAAATTTCTAATCTTTGAAAAGGTTTTAATGGTGCATTAGCAATTCTATTTAACCAATTAATTAATTTATTATTCAAGTCTAGTTTTGTTAATCCGATCCATGGGTCTATACAAAGACCTAAATATGTCTCAGAATTTCCAGGCTCAATCTTATTTAATAGAACATTATCGATAGGCCACACAGGGTAATCATTTATCACAAACTAATCTTTAGTTGGTGGAATAAAGAAACCATGACATTTCTCTCCTTGAATACGTAAACCCGTTAAATCACAAAAGGTTTCTAAAATATTAATATTCTTTAACATTCCATCCCATGAGTTACTTAGCAATACCAGGTTGTCAGCAAAAGCCATAAATGTTATCTTTTTGGTATCATATTGAAAACCTTCACCCTTCTCTTCCAACATACATAATAGAGGATACATGCATAAATAAAATCAGTGACATAGGGTCACCTTGTTTAACACCAATCTTAATATTAATATTATCAGATTGCCCATCCTTCATATCAATATATGTAGAATATTATTATACAAATCTTTTATTAAATTTATTATATGATTGAAAAATTGCTT
>JAAGNO010023241.1:30555-53556 GCA_033439905.1 Ceryle rudis | reverse complement strand
CCAGCACTCCCAGGTCCCTCTCTGCCGGGCCTCTCTCCAGCCACTCCTCCCCCAGTCTGTAGCGCTGCAGGGGGTTACTGTGGCCAAAGTGCAGGACCCTGCACTTGGTCTTGTTAAACCTCATATTATTGGCTCATCAACTCAGCCTGTCCAGGTCCCTCTGCAGCATCTCCTGACCCTCCAGCTGATCGACACTCGCCCCCAACTTTGTGTCATCTGCAAATTTACTAACAGTAGATTTGATCCCCTCATCCAGGTCATCAATAAAGATGTTGAAGTCCTTTCAGTCTTCACCAAAGGGACAGGTGTAAGAACATGGCTTTTTGTATTGATAGAGGTGCTTTGCTTTCCTCCTTTTCCCAGCCTGCTCTGATGAAGAGTGGGAGTTTACACCCTATCATTCTATAAATATTCAGATGGAGATAAATATTTCTTTTCCACTAATTCTGAGTGATTAGTAAAAGCTGATTTCTGATCATGATACAGACACTGTGATGCTGTTGTGGAATTGAGATACTTTTCTTCTGTAGCCCAGAGCAACATCTGTCAACACTGGTATGTTCCAGGTTGGCACAGGGAAAAGTCACAGTTCAGGGACAAAAAAAAAAAACCAAAACACAAATAACTGAATCTATCTTAAACATTCTTTAGCACAAGAGAAGGGGGGAATGAATTCAAAATTTCTGTCTTATTATCCATCAAGAATCGGTCTTAAAAGATTGAATAAGTAAAGCTTGAACTATCATCACTAGAACAAAAGGATGGTAGCTGAAACAATCGCATTAACATCTATCAAATCCTCGGACAAAAATTGACTATCTGACACAAAGCTGCACAGGTTAGTGAATGAGCAGATGCCATGGAAGGAGAGATTGATGCTTCAGCGATAGCCTGAAGACTGACTAATAATCCCGAACCAATTTGTCACAGATGCCAACTCTTAAGTATTGGTTAAGCCCTGAGAAAATAGTCTGCATTTCAGAACCTCGCAGTGGTTTTATTTTAGCTGTATTGTTGTAAGCAGCTGTTCCCAATACTCCTTTAAAGCTTCTGTTCCTAGTGCTTCCTTCTACCCTGCAAGTGAATTCAGTAACCTAGGAGTAAGCCCCCTTTCTTCCAATTGAGAGATATAGGTGCAAATTATGTAAAAGCATTTAAAAGTCTTAAATTACAGCAAGGTTTGGAGAATAGTGCTGTACTTTACAGTTTTCAGGTATTCAGAAGATCAGGATTCCTATCTTAACTGTCTTTCATATTCCATGGTATTAAAATCTCATCACAAGAGATTTTCATCTTTTAGTTCCAGACTATGAAATAGAAAATGGTAAGGATGAGAGAAGATCCATCATTTTCTTCTATCTCCCACTCAGCAGAGTGACTAGATGGAGGTCAGGTGAGGGGAAACTTCTCCGCTTTCAGACATGTAGTGATTTATTTGTAGCTTGTGCTGCACCATCCAGACCTTCCATATTTTTCAATTCTACTTTCTGTTCTGTGTTGTTTCTTTTCTGAAATGAATTTAGCAACTCAGAAATTGTAATAATCTTTCCTCTTCTCTAAACCGTGAATAAGATATTTCTTAGCAAAGCACTCATTAAAGAGCGTAGTGCTTGAGTGCTCTGTACCACTTGTGATAAGAAATCAGGGTAGTAATTCTTGCATATTTCTGTAGCCTTAATATATTGAGCTAATAAAAAAAATAATCTTCAACACATGCACAGGAATATTCGCTGAGATGATCTTCTCACACAATTTGCTCCTAGGAGACTTATTTAATAAAGCTAGAAAATCCATGTCTTCTAATGGTATTCAATTAATCTTCATTGACAAGTCATTTTTTTCTATTAATAATATTATTTCAAAATACAACTTTAAGTTGATAAATGGTGATGATTTTCAACTGTTCTTTAGATCAGTTTAAAAATATCAGGAGCCCCCAGCATAAGATTCCAGACTTCTGAACTCTGACTGATCAGTAGGTAATGATACTTAATAGCTCTTGCAAGGGGGGGGGGGGGGAAGGAAAATAAAAATAAACTTAAAAATTTATTGATTTAAAGCAATGGTTCAGAAACTCTCTGCTACATCTCTGTTGGAAAAAGATATTTGAAAAAAAGGAAGAGGTTGTCTGTTACAGGACTGGGGAGGTTCACCTCCCCCTCTGCTCTGCCCTAGTGAGACCACAGCTGGAGTACTGTGTCCAGTTCTGGGCTCCTCAGTTCAAGAGAGACAGGGAGATACTAGAGAGTCCAGCAGAGGCTATGAGGATGATAAGGGACTGGAGCGTCTCTCTTATGAAGAAGGGCTGAGAGACGTGGGGCTGTTTAGGCTGGAGAAGCCTGAGAGGGGATCTTATGAATGTTTACAAATATCTGAAGGGTGGGTGTTAAGCAGAAGGGGCCAGGCTCTTTTCAGTGCCCTGGGATAGGATGAGTTGGTAATGTTCAGAAACTGGAACATGAGAAGTTCCACCTCAACGTGGGGAAAAACTTTTTTATTGTGAAGGTGATGGAGCCTGGGACAGGCTGCCCGGAGAGGTTGTAGAGTCTCCTTCTCTGGAGACTTTCAGAATACACTTGGATCTGTTCCTGTGTGGCCTGCCCTGGGTGATCCTGCTTTGGCAGGGGGGTTGGGCTCTGTGATCTCCAGAGGTCCCTTCCAAACCCCACCATTCTATGATTCTACTGAAAATAGCTTAAGTTCACTTGTCTGAAGCCATCACACTTTACACGGGTTGTCAAAGAACTAAAACATGCTTCTTTTTTTTTTTTTTTTTTTTTTTTTTTTTTTTTACCCCTTTGAGAAGTGAGCACCAGAAGCTGGTCAGTATCTTGTGGAACGTTTGTACATTGTGTGTTGGAGTGCTGAGTATTTGTGCAGCATTATCCATGCCTCTTGTTAAATGGGATTATTAGATTTCACTCTGATTTGATTGGAAATGTAGAATATTAACCCTGAAGGTATCAAAATCCGGTTTATTGATCAAGTTGCTATTGTCGATTTAACCCTGGCTTATATGGCTTACCCTGCACCATATCTTACTTCCCATATGATTCCCACAACGTATTAAATATGAGCTCTTTCTTGGGGAATCTGAAACACTGGTGCTGTTAATCCACCGTTCCTTTTCTGAAGGAACGGAACGTGACTGCGTTCTTTGAAGCTTGTGCTTGCACTGGGTGAGACGTTTGCCATGAATAATTCATTTGACAGATTTTAGCCCTTTAACTGTTCAATTATTGATCACAGACTAAAAATCCTCCAACGTACTAATTATTTTAAATGATTTGTGAATTATTATGGATATATTTTGCCTACAGATTGCGGGGATTGTTATGAATATTCAAAACTTGAAGCATGAGTTGCATTAATCATGGGGGATTCATTCTTCTTCTTAAGAAGACTTACACTGTAACAAAGAGTACGGCCTGAATTACACATTGACAATTCACATAATTGTGTAGCTACACTGCACAACATCGCAGTGAATACACTTAACTAGTTGGCCCAAATTTCACTTTTTGCAAGTATTGCCACTCAGAACTCTGAATTCTTATGGTGTGCTTTGGAAGTGAGGAAATACAGGGTGAGGGGAACAACACACCAAGAACCCAACAGACGTACCTTTGAATTCTCTGCAAGGAAAGTACTGCAATAAATTTAATGTGAGGCCTTATGAAAGGGGAAGGTGATCTTATGCAGAAACTTTAGATAAGTTGATTTGCTCCACTCCTTTCTTGCTTGTACAAACCCACAAGTGCCGGGGTGGTGGATGCACACGAGTAGTCTAGCAAGGTGAATTTGTTCACAACAGAGTGGACAACAGTGCTGCCTGTGCCTTTTTGGTTCCTCTTCACTGGTTTGGACAGATAGTTCATATTCCACTGGAGTTAGCAGCTGTGGTGGGTGGTCCTTTGCCTCTGAAGCTCACATATTATGCTTTCTATGAATCTTGGGCAGGATACTATGCCCTGTCTGTTTTCCCCCTGTTTGAATAGGTGTTTGAAAGATGCATCTCTCAGCTGCTTTCCTGTTGTGGAGCCTTTCTGACAGCCTCCTGCGCCTTCCATTCCGCTGGTGGTGTCAGAACAGAGGCAGTGGCGTAGAAACATCTTCAGTGTTATTTCTGGGAATGATGTCATGGAAGTGATGTCCTGAGAGAGTGTCCTTCATTAGTATTACTGCCTGGTCCTATAACTCCTTATTCTGCTCTTTTCTTCTGGTGCATAATCATGAATTTCTGCTCATACATATTCACATCAGCTCTGATACTTCTCTTACAAATCTCTACATGTAGTTCACTGTTTGCAGAAATACCTGTAGTATTTGCTTCTGTCAGCTTGTTGGTAAGATGTCATTGACCTATTCAAAACATGTTAATATGAACATACTTTTTCTGCCAGGTGTCTCAGGATGCCTGAGACAGTTTATGAGTTAACAGCTGCATTTCTGTCAGAGCTGTTTTCTTGCGGGGCAAAAAACCCAAACCTTAATAAGTGCCAATATTTCAAAACTACATAATTGCCAGATTGAGAGGTATGAATGCCTGAAAAACAGAACAGAAAATCATTTTATCGAAGAATGAAGAGTTAATGAATCTGTCTTGTCAAATGATTTTTCTTTCAGATAGATCTGACATTTTCCTCCGTTTATCTCCATTTACAATTTCAATATCGGAAATGCTTCTCTCCCAGTACAAATACTTTTTACTCTGAGCTGGGGGTTTGGCTCAAGAATGTCTTTCAATGCATATGAGAGAGACAAATGTCATAGTTCAGTGGGGAGATTCAGATGAAAGCAAACCCTACCCTTATCTAGAGGGTGAATTGCAGGTGGTGCCCTGAACGTAGGTGCCCAGCAGAGGAGCTCATCGCTGTACTGACAAGGCTGCAAGGTTAGGACATGAGGTTCTTCCTCAAGTGCCTAAAGTTAATAGTTTAAGATAGCCATGGGGATATCTGTCACTGAAGTTAAAGCTCCTATACCTATTTTGCATACTTCTGGGTTTTTTTTCTTCTAGACCTGCTGAATTTCATTGATTAGTTCAGAATAAGAGGAAATACGCCACTTTATCAGTGATGTCCTACGTTTGAACTGCTCATTGTTTTGTTCTAGCAAGTACATAGATAAAAAGTACAATCACATAGAATAGAGAATAGAGAAAGGAGGATTTCAAATGGGATGAGAAGTGCTGCTTCACAGCAGATTCTGTGCTACACATACTGAAGACCTATGAAACAGCTTAATGTAGGACATTATTTACCTTATAGCAGTGACATAGTTTTCAAACCTCTCGAGCTTCTCTTGTTGTGTCAAATGTGATTCACTTCTGAAATTACTTAATTTCCACCCACCCCCCAGAATGCGCAACATACAGAAGGGCGAGTAGGATCTGCAGGTATTGGGAAAGGTTTACAAATCAAATCAGTGTCCTTTGAATCTTCAGAATCTCTGAAGTAATACAGATCGTGGAGCACAGGCTGAATAGGAAGAGACTTTATCTAACAAGCAAGTCTCGGTTACATAGCATCTACAGTTTGAGCCCAAATTTTATATTTTTGCATTTAAATGAAAATTTTCAGTGGAAGGAACATCTATCCTTGTGTCTGAAAGAAACTGGAGACACTTTCTCTTTACCTTATGGAAAATAAGTCACAGGAAGCTGACTGGTTAATACTGAATTTGCCCATAGATACTGGGGCATTAGGGGGTTGGGGGTACCTTGTTGGGGTTTTTTTTTGCACTTGATTATATTTCTGTTTCCTGGAAGTAGACAATTACAACTGAATCCAAGCAGAAGATTTAACCAGCAAAGTGGAAAGTATTTTCTTTCATAAAAACAGAGAGGTTGAGTCTTTGTGTTCAGCTTAATGTCTAGTTTTTCAACTAAACAAATGACAGAATGAAAGGCAAGATGTGTCAGGTCACGACCCTGAACCCATATTAGTCACATTTTATGAAGACTGAGCAAGCAGTGTCCTAGCTGTATAATAGAGCTCAAGGATAGTCCGAATATGAACAAGGAAACAATCAAAAGCATCCCCCCCAAAAAAGCATTTTGTTGAAAACCTGCATGTGATTCTACTCTCCTGACATCATGAAATATATTCTTTTCTGTGTCAATCCTGTCCTTACTGTGACACCTTCTTTACTATCTTTGCTTCTAAACATAATTAGGAAGAGAGTAACGTGATTTAAGTAAATAAAAGACCTCGGCTAAGGCTCTCAGTAAACTTCACTGAGACATCCCAAAGCTCACCTGGCTCAACAGCTTTGAAACACAAATCAAAGCACTTGCAATTGGGGAGAAACTTGTCATACTCGATTAAAGACTATCTATAGCAAGACACAGCTCAATCAAGGTGAAACACTTCCATTCCCTATTACATGCACATTCAGTTTCCCTGTAGGCTCCAGAGGCTCTGCTGTGTTTGTTATATTGCCTGATGCAGAGAAACGACTCTCAGAGTTGCATTAAAAAATACAGCTTGGAAAAAGCCTAGATGTCCTTGAAAAACTTTGCTAATTACCTAACTTGAATGTTGTCATTGTAGTGTACCACTTTGCATCCCTGTCAGACCTCAGTGCCATGTTTCCTCACCTTCTGACGTATGCCAAATGTTACAGCTTAGTGTAAGCGTTTACATGTCCTTTTCACTTTTTGCTTTGCTCCTCATCAAATATTTACAGCTTAAGGAAAGCAAATTGACTATAAATAAACACACAAAAATAAAGCTGGTTAAAAAACCCCAACACTTTCAGCAAATAATCCCGCAAAGTGTGGTTCAGAAACTGAGAATCGATCTCAGGCACCAATTTCAGAGACAGCAGATTTAAAATGTCAAAAGTGCAAACACCATTTGAAAACTAATTGTAGCTTCCCAGAGTACAAGAGAATTTTGCACCCACTTGGTTGCTTTGGTTTCTTGACCTGTTCAATCTCAAAAGATAGGTGTTAATTCATGCAACTTTCTGAAGCCTTATTTAGGATTCTGAAGAGCTGAGTGTGGCTTGAGCCCTCAAGAGAGGTGTAGTCCTAAATATTGCCGCTGTGGACATGGGAAGTTAAGAAGTTAAAGAATTAAACTTCTGCTCTCCTTACGCTGTCACATACTGCATCAACTTTGCACAGTTAAGTTGTTCTCTTTTATCCAGAATTTGTTATTTAATGCTAAGGAAAATTAACAGAAAAGTTGGAGTATGTTTGCATAACTTTTCTGCCTTTGCCGTCGTCTCTTCTTGGTGAGTCTGGGGTTGCAAGCAGCATAAACTTTTCTTATTACTCACTGCCCTATCTAGTACATGCTTAATACTGAGTTTGTTCCAGTAAGTAATCCTCCTCTGTCCCCAGTCTTCTGGGAGGTGGTGCAAAGCACATCAGAAAGCTGTCAGATACTGGTTGTGTTTAGCAGTACAAGCTTCAGAGTACTGTTGGCTTTGTGGAAGCGGGGGTTTTCTGTTGTACTTCTCTGAGACAAACCAAAAGCACTCTGTCCTTTAGAACGAGCTTTGCCCTGTCACTTAAAAGTGATAGAAACTCCATCTCTTCAGTATCATCAGGATAGTCTCAGTGTATCCCTAAAGAAACTCCCCTCTTCCCTGGGTATGCACACCCACGCTGCCAAGGTTTAAAGGCAAATTGTTTTCTGGCTAGGAACTAGAGTTAAATGTGTGTGAATTTAGTACTTCGTTTAGCACCTATGTTTTATGTGCCTACAAGTGCTTATTTGGAATGAACCAAAACCCCCTTGGTTTTAACAAACTGTTAAGAGGTAGCAAATTCAGACGTGTTCACAAGTAGTGAGGGTTTAACCCATTGACACCTACAGAACACTTTTTCTTGCCCTGCTTGGGCTTTGATTCAGGACAATACACTGAATAGATAATGTCATAATGCTCCCAATGCATTAATAGAGAATGTTTATTGAAATCTAGTTCTTAAATAAAAGCAGCTCTCCAGCTTCCAGCTCACTGTGTGAAATAGTTGCAAAGAACTTTATTGTTAAAGAGAAATTTCTCTTTTTAACTTATTACCCGTTCCTTGGCATATTTCTAAATTCAATTAGGCTCGTTATTAACAGCAGCAGCAGCAGCAACTACTATAAACTGAGATCTTTTCCAAGGTATTTAATGTACAGCATCTATAGAGGCACTGGTTGTTTACTTTTAAAAACAAAACAAAACACCCCAACCAAACCTCGTTGTATTGCTGGCGATAAAGAGCGTGCAAACTCTTAATTGCTTCTGACACAAAGTGACACAAGCACCTTTGATATATAATTGGGGAGCGATGCAGTTTAACAAGTTTTAATTTCTGGTGCAGCAGGAAGACAATAAAGTGAAAGCATGAGAACAAATTAAATGGTATATAGGTCAATCATTCTATTAGCAGTCTTCAGGGAACACATATCCAATTTACATAATTGTATTTCTGCTGCAACCAGACGTACTGCTGTGCTATTACGTGTTCTTGGCGAGTCTATAAAAACACTGAAGATGGCCTTTCCTACAGTAAAGTATGGAAAAAACTAGGATTACAGGAGCAAATACATTATTAATTTTATCTAATCAGTATTTCAAGGTTAGCTTGACCCAATCTGCAAAGGGCCCAGCAGCTCCACAGGTAGTGGTTTCTTGAATATTTTCCCCTAAAGTGAAGATTAAGTTTGTGCGTCTCTCAGACTTACATGCAAATAAACCAAATGACCAACTTTTTGGTTTGAGTTCATGAAAGATGCTAGTTCTCAGTGTGCCTCCTCTGCTAAATTTAAGCGTCCCGCATTTGGGAAGCTTGGTTGGTTGGAGTTTACCTGTTGAGTTATCCTTTCCAGCTCTTACAGAAAGAGCTCAAAGACTGAGATCTTTGCAGGCAGAAATAGTGTATTTCTGTTACTTCCTGTGTTCACAAGCCAAGGCAGGAGATTTTCCCTACACCGGATCTTTCCATCGAAACTAGTAATTAAAGCTACAGAGAGATGTAGCTCAACACAGAAGGGTAATAATGAAACTCAAATAACTGAACGGAAGAGGAAGACCCAGTGGCACTCTTGCTTTCCTGCTTTTCCATTAAACAACTTTAGGTTACTTTACCTAAAGTACTTCATTAACATATCCTGGATTTTGGCTCTTTTCCTTATATCTGACCGAATCTTCTCAGACCTGTGGTTCAACCCCAGTATGCTGGATCCAGTCTCTATGTGCAAAACAAGTACTCCATGGTCAACCGCTTAACACGGGCTATGATCTTGAAGAAAAATTAAGATAAAAATACAATATATCCTCCAAATTAAATTAAAAATGGACTACGATCGTAATATAATGAAGCATACAGATGAAGCAAAAGTATAGGGCAGTCATCTCTTCTAATTTTAGCAAGAAAAAATAGCATAATGTTATAATATAAAACACTCCAGTAATTCTCAAAATAAAGATAGGAAATTGAGCTTTTAATTCAGAGCAATTATCAAAAGGACTTAACATAAATCGTGTTCTCTATTAAATCCCAGCAGTTAATGCTTTTCTGGAGACTTCTTTGAAAGCATTGCCAAGCTACAGAGTCAATGCATTTACATTCATAAATAAGAAAAATACATGTTGTGAAGGTATTAAATGGTGTACTGCTGAGTGAAAATTTACTGAATTTCATAAAATTACCATAGAAATGAATCAGTGCAAGAATTATGTTTGCTTTAGTCCCCTCCAATTGGAATTGTGTTCTGGAATTTCAAATAACCTGGGGCTTGGTTCAGTGATCTATGTTTTGTGACAACAGCAACAAAAAAAAAGTAAAATTTTGGTTTACCCAAACCTGTTGCTTTAAAGAGAAAAATAGCACTGACTACACAAACAGTGCAACTGGTGATTTTTAGTGTTGCTTTTCCTCAGTAAAATTTTCCGTGTGAAACAAAACTAGTGCGGTATGTTAGGATAGCAAATGAACTGAAATCCTTCTGACCAGCAAACGAGGCTGGAGCGGAAATACTGGATGTATATGTTTTTAGTGGATGTGTATAAGATCCAAATTGCTTTCACTTTAAAATGAGCAAAAAGGAGCTGCTGGGTTTATTTTTTTTAATGTATCACTCTGGAAGAACTGTGTAGCTACAGTCAGTTTTATTTGGGGGGGGAAAAAGCAAACCCAAACAAAATGACAACACACTGCAAAACACAAGAGGAGAATTGAAGTTTCAAAATGACATGAAATACTAAGATTATTTCTGTAATATACTTCCAGTATCAGAAAGATATCCTTAAATCAAACCTTTTTAAGGGATTGAGGATGATATTACCTAAAGTTTAATTAGTATTTTATAAAATTCATGGGGTTTATCATTGTTTAAGACCCTAGCAAAGGTTGTCATACTTAGAGCTTTTGTTTTTTCTGCAGATATATAACATTTTAAACAAACTGAAACTACAGCTTGATTGCTGCTGCCAGGTGCTACAAGTAGAGATGATATGAGGCCACATCCACCTAGTAGTTCTGCACATCCACCTAGTAGTTCAGTTCAGAGCAGGTTTACCCTTTTGAAACAGTCTTTCAGAGTGTTCCCACGTACTGATACCTCGACACCCGTTGTGGTGTAGTCTCAGAAAAAACAAATCAAAACAAGCTAAATTTCTCTTGCCTGAAACTGGAAAAAAAAAAATTGTCCAAGGGTCTGTTAATTTGCTCTAACTGCTAATTGGAGCCAGATTAGAGCCTAGTAAATCCAAATCCACAAAGTCAAATTCACAGGTCCTTTTCTCCACTCCTTACACACAGCCACATTTATTGCTCCACGCTACTTATTAACACATTTGTAGTCTCTATACGTGCACTTTGGTCAGGGTTAGAAATGCGTTTTGGTTTCTGGTTTCTGAATTCTGGTTTGCCGATATCCTTCAGAGCATACAGAGTCTTAGCCTCGAGGTGGTAAAGCTGGAAGAAAATGCTGTCAGAGTAGGGCAACAGGAATAATCAGAGGTGTGGAGTTTTGTCTTGTTGAATGATCTGGTTAGATAAATGCAAATCTGAAATTCATCTGGTTCTTGGGTTTTCTTGCTTAAACCATCTTCTTTTTGTGTAATCAGCCGTGGAGACACTTAGTCAAAAGAGTAATAGAGTAGAATCTGTCCCCATGTTTTATTTAATCATTGCTTATTTTAAACCATTTCCAGAAGCATTCAATGTAAAGAAAGAAATTCAGGTAAAAATGGCACTTGAAGCCCCCCACCCATACTCCTGTGCTCCGGTGTTTACTTAATTATTGTGATTAGTGAGCTACTTGGCGGCTCTCCCCTTTATAACTCTAACTTTGTATAAATATAATAAATGATTGCCAATTAAGGACTAGCAGAACTCATGACAAGAGAAATCTTTGTCAATTTATTAATAGGAAATCTCTCTCCACTGGAATAAACAATGTAGAACATTAAAATATTGTGTCAGGAGTGTGTGCTTAATTAAACATACAGTAACTAGGTAATTCGTTATAATTTAATAGGTAGGATTTTTCTTTTTTTAAATAGATTCCAATTCTGTATTTGTAGAAAGGACAGGCTTTCAGTAAATTCCAGTGTTCCAAATCTGGTTCATTTTAACAGCTGAATAAGTTGGACTTTTTATTATTTTCTTCATTATTATTAGTGTATAAAGAGGAAACTGGTCTAAACCAAATCACGTCTGTTTGTTATAATACGTTACAGGCAACAGAATTGCTACATTGAAGTGGAATGATTGGGATTTAACGTGTACTGTGGCCTTTGTGGTTCATGAGTAATGCTGAACATCTGGATTCCAAAATCCAGGCTGTTGGTTTTATTTGCTGGAAAGCAATAAGAAATCTCATACAGATGATGATCAGCATCTGGAGTACTTTGCAGAATAAAGCATTGTTACAAGGCTCTGTCCTCTGAGGAGTGAAGAGTTCGGTCTAAACTGAAAAGAAATAGAAAACCTGCTTTGTTGAATCATCACCCTTTAAAAGACAGTGTTTTCATTAGATTAAAAATATCTGAACTTAAATTCAGCTTTCTGGCTTACTGCTCCTGTCGGGAAGGGTACTGTTAATAAAAATAGACTAGAGTGATAACAAGCACTGGTTATCATGTCTCTTCACCTAACCAGATTCCAGAAGTCCAGTGTAATCTCTGTGGTATAATCTAGGAAGTTTACTCCTGGATAGCCTTTCTTGATGACACGGTGTTAAATATTATACCTGGTGTTATGAATTCTTGTACGTACATCTTTTCTTCAAAAGAATATTTAATCAAAAAAAAAAAAAAGCTGATAGTATTTAATTTGCTTTATGTATACATATCTATTTTAAAGAAGTAATTTTTTTTTTCACCCCAGGGATGTAGCACAAAGGAGACAGAACAGATGAAGAGAGTATTTCACATACAGATGGAGATTTGTAGTCAAGATGGGGTTAAAATACATATACATATTCATAGATATACTTAGTAGTACTATTTTTAGGGAATATGGGTACCTCAGGTTTTTTTATGACTAAAACACAGAAAACATTGTAGCTAAAAATAAGTTAGTTTAACTAATTCACGTCAGTAGTGTTTAAAGGTCTCCATTACTGTTTTTCCTGCTCATGTGGTTAAAAATGAAGCAATTTTTTCAGTTCTAGAACCATAAAAAGTGTTTATTATACTAACAAGTATTAAGCGGTGAACAATGATGGTGTAAAATGAAATGCAGCACTATTTATACTGCTTGAGCTTTTCTTGAGGCATCTAATCAATGTTCAGTGGCAAGACAAAAAGCCTGATAGTTCATACGTGGCAAAGAAACAGAGTATTAGATGTGAATGACATACAAATAAATATGAAAGTTATTACAGGTAAAACAGCTTCTTTAACACTGCATCTCGGTCATCTGCACTGGACTGGTTGTGAGGAAACGTAGGTGCTGAAACCTCAATGGAAATTTATGCAAATTAAGAAGTGTCACACACGGAGCTTTTCTGATAGGGATGCAGATATGATAATTACTGCAGTAACAGCAAAGAAAGACTCTGGCGTTCGGCATGCACTGAAATGCCCCTATAAAACAGAGGCCCTGCTCCTTCCTTAGTGCCCTGTGCAATTTGCTGTCATTTCTGGAAGTGGATTTCCTCTCAGCCTTCATTTCTCCTCCGCTGTGGTGGTTCCTGATCTTTGCATTATTCCAGACTATTAGAAGTCGTTGTGACAATGGCACTGAAGGTCATAGTTGGCCTTTTGCGGTATCCTTCATCATCAGTAGCAGTCAGTAGTATGGACATTTGATGCATTATGAAAATCAGTCATTGAAGATAAATATTTTTCCCAGTATGTTCATTTTGATACTTCTCTAGGAACAGCCCAAAGCTTACATTTTCAGTTTCAGGAGCCAGCTGTGTAAGTTTCTCTTGAATCTCTAGTCTTAAACTCTAGCTGGCTGAAAGGAAGTTCCAGTGCGTGGCTGCTGGCAAAGCATTACCTGTCTGAATTAATGCAGGTACCTGCGATCAGCTTTTCCAGTGTAGCATGCCCGCTTTTCTGCTTTTAAGCTTGTGGATATGTGTTTGAGAAGCAATGACTGGATTGATATCTAGTGAAATGCTCTGTAGAGAATAACTCTGAGCGTAGGGAAAAAGCAGTGAATGACAAGGGAAGGAGAGATCAAACAGAAGGGACAGGAAGGGAACTGAGTGAAATGAAGGAAAAATACCCAGTCATCAACCTATCACGTTAGCTTGAAATTGCTAGGCAAAAAAAAAAAATGGGTAATCACAGAAATGGGAGCAACGGGACCTTTCTGACTCAAAATTCAAGTGGAAATAGTGTTCTTCTAGCAGTTAGTGCACTATTAGTATGGCTTCATCCTCAGACTTCTCATTTTGCATCTTTTTGGCTTTCCATGCAAACTCCCCACTAGAAAGTAATGTGATTTCCAAATTTCAGCTGCTTTCTTACATATTTTAAAGCCTGCGGGTCTGAACAAAATGTTAGAGCAAAATACAAATGAAATAGCAAGGAACTCTCCCTCTGTGCTCGGACAGAGAGACAGCAGTTTTAGCAGCTCTGTGTTTTTCTGGGAAGTATATTATCACTCCTATTTCTTTTATCACTGACCCTAACAGAGGCAACAAGCTTCTGGGTTTTGTTACGGTTTTTCTCTGAGCCATATATGTCTAATTGCAGATGGGGTTTATTTCTTCTCCCATCACTATGAAAGGCTGTTTCTCATTTACTGTTAATAAGGCACATGCACTTATTTAGAGAAAAGGGTGCCCTGGTGGTGGAGGATACAGAGTAGGTGGAGTTACTGAATGCTTTTTTTACCTCAGTCTTTACTGCTAAGACCAGCCTTCGGGAATCCCAGTCCTGGAGATAAAGTGGAGAGTCTGGAGGAAGGAAAACTCTCTCTTGGTCGATGAGGATTGGGATAGAGATCATTTAGGCAAACTGGACCCTCACAGATCTATGGGCCCTGATGGGATCCACCTATGAGTGCTGACAGAGCTGGCTGATGTTTCTCTGGTACTCTCTGTCATTTTTGAAAGATCATGGAGAATGGGAAAGGTGCCTGAGGACTGGAGGAAAACCAGTGTCACTCCAGTCTTCAAAAAGGGCAAGGAGGATGACCCAGGAAATTACAGACCACTCAGCCTCACCTCCATCCTTTGAAAGGTGATGCAACAGCTCATTCTGGAGGTCATCTTTAAGCATGTGGGGAAAAAGGAGGTTATCAGGAGTAGCCAGCATGGATTGAGGTTGTGGATTCTTCTGGAGACTTTCAGAACTCACCTGGACCAGATCCTGGGCAACCTGCTCTGGGTGACCCTGCCTTAGCAGGGGTTTGACTAGATGGTCTCCAGAGGCAGTTTCTAAGCCCTAACCAGTCTGTGATTCTGTGAACAGGTCTCTAAATTATTTCACAATCCTTCCTTTAACATAGCACATAGTACTTCTTCCTAGAAATAGGTGAGGACGTTTTGATTTTTGCAAACTATCTAGCAGTTGCTATATTAATTAGTAATGACTAAATTCTTATTAATAAAGAAGTAATTAATTTAAATTTACTGAGGAGGTTTTTTTGGGTACTTGTATTAAGATGTGTCTCTGCATAAAAGATGATAGCACTTCTCTCAATGGCAAGAGAATTCCCAGGCAGAAAATCTCTTCCTTGCTGTCATGTTTGAGTATTCCAAACTCCAGGTTCCTCCTTCCCTTTCCACAACACGTTAAGAAATACTGTCAGAGTTTGCACTGCTCCTGGGATTCACCTCCAGTAGTTTTTTACAGTTCAGACGGGAGCGAGAACAAATTACTTCCCTTTCTGAAATTTTCATAAAGTATACTATTTCATTAAGCATTTTGTGCACATTTGTTGCTTTCCTATTTTGAGTGTTTCAAATCCATTGTAATGTTTTGCCTTTCCCCTGAGTGAGTTTTTCCATGAGTGGATACAGAAAGAGCCCCTTAGGAGGCCCTTTACTGTTCTCATCTCCTTGTTCAGCAGGAACTGGCTTCTTATGAAAGTGAAAATAGGATTAAAGCAGAATGCTCCAAGAAAAATGTCAGCTTCTTCACTGAATTTCAATTATTTTGTCCTAATTCCAAGATGAATGTGTACAGCTGTAGGAACAAGCGCTCTGCCACATCTAGAAACGCGTTTGGTGAAAAATCATGGTTCCTAAAACACAACACAAACTGCTAAACATACAGAACAAAAGGGAACGTGAAAAAACTCTTCTGGCAAAAATGGATTCCCTCCTAATTTCTGTCACAATACAATGAAGACAATTAGTAGAAATGGAGGGAAGTAATTTATGAAGTTTAAATGTTAGGTTAACACCACCTGGCTGTAAGCTAGCCATTAGCAAATGCAGTTCGGCTGATTGGCAGCGCTGTCTTTTAGTAGACACAGAGTGGGGGAAAAAAAAAAGCTGCCTTAGGTTATAGTTGAGCTTTATGAAAGGGATTCGCCAGCATCTTCAGCTAAGATACTAGCAGATTGACTTTTTATGTTGGGCAGATACGTAGAGAAAAACAGGTAGTGTGATTCTCCTTATATGTGTTTCAGGGGACTTCACTTTGTTCTGTCTGTCCAGACGGAATTCTGTAGTTAGTACTAGCAGTGCATCCTCCAGTTTAGTCTCCTGTGAGAACAGTCTACAGCATGGGAAACATGGGAAAGCACCCAGTCATTTCTTCTGGGATGTTCTTTTAAGGATCAGCTTGGTAAATAGGTAATTTTCTTACCTGTAGAAGTTTGTGGAGACATTTCTAGTGTTACGAATGTAGGAAGAATATAGTTAGTGTAGGAAGGGTTGAAGTATTTTAATTGTATAGTCTGTTAGATGGTTTTTGTTAGCGAGACAATACAGAAGAAATGAAAAATTATGAAGGTTACAAATCCAATCACATAATGACCCTCTTATATTGATGTTTCTGCCTGTGATTAATCGTTGATCAGGATACTGTCTTGTTTTAATTAGGAGATAAGTTGGTAATATGTCAGTGTAAGGATTGATTAAACACCAGAACTACTATCTTAAACTCAGTCTTTCAAAATATTTTACTTATGTGTTTCTAATTTGAGGATTGCTATTGTATTGTGATAGCTTAAAAATAACCCGGGAAAAGTGAGTTCTTCAAGCTAATACAGTAAAGTTCTTCTCCCCCTTTCCTTTGTATATGACTAAATAAAGATCACAGGAGCCTTAGCAGGTTATATGCCATACTGTCAGCTTTTATTATTTAGAGATGTTAAGGGGTTTCTGCGGTGCCTTCATTGAGCGGCTGTTTGATCTTCAGTGTCTTCCATTGATTTTGGTTTTAATTATATCCTTTGATTTGAATATATAGTAGAAACAGATAAGATTCAGAGAATGATCATGAAAATGGAAAGAAAATTCTTTGGGGAGACATCAAGGAAGTACTATAAAGAGACAAGCAAAAGAAAATGAAAAATGTAGGGGTTTATTGTACTTTCTAAATACGAGGAAAAGGACCATTAAAACATCCTAAAAATCAATTTTTTAAACGGCATGTGGGTGAATAAAAATCTTGGGAAGGTAGCTTTAAAACTCTTGAAAGGAGGCTAAATAAGGATAGCTAAACTGTATAATCCTTATGCTGGTAATCACTTGCTACCACGGGGAATCTCCCTGGAGTGAAATACTGGTTCTCTGCGTGTATCTTCTAATATGTTCAAAGATTTTTTTTCTGAAGCCGTGTTTGTTTATCGGCAGTAATTGCGCTATCCCAATTCCGAAAGCAGCTTCCTTCTCCAAAAATGGGACTCGGTGCAGTGTCTCATTTAAGATGGAGTTGGGAGCAGAATCGAGGGCTTTGCTGTGGGGATCCAAATCTTGGTTTTAAAGCTGCAATCACTGCCGCTTGGAAAGGAATGTGAAAGCTAAATAAACAGCATTGCAGAGTCTGTGTGCTCTGTACTGTGATTCTGGGATTCATCCGAAATTTCAGTGAAGGTTTTTTGCCAGCCAGAAAGCTGTGAACAGAAGAGCCTGCACTCATGTTCGAAGCATATCCCTTGTCCTCTTTCAAACCACAGTAGCATCCAAGGGAGAACTGATGTCTTGGAATGCATGGTACCTGGATATTTCAGTCGATTTTCCTTAATTTTCTTTATTTTATCTCTTTCTCTTTGAGAGAGCTCTTGATTACAACGTAGCCTGGCACTAAGGACGGTGCTATGCCCGCAAGTGTCACATTGTGCTTTTGAAATATAACATATGAAAGACTGATGCAATTCCACCTTGTAAAACTACAAAATGCTGGTCCTGCTTTAGGTCTGTTTTTTCAGCTAATTAGAAATTGATGCTGGCATAAGAAACACTATTTTTGTGTGATTGGTCAGACTGAAGGTGGGTATTAGACCAAAATTAGTTTTCCTGCAGGTATTTTCAACGTGAGCCCTGAATAGATATTGCTAATGCCTATTGACCAGCTCAGCACCATGAAGGTGGTACTCCTAGTAGCTGTCTATTCCCCGGGAAGCAGTTCAACACATAGTTTCAAGCTGGTGAGAGGTAGTTTATTTCACTGGAAATCTATTGTTCGCTCTGTGTAATTGTCACCTGTCAAAGCAGTTCTGGTCTCTCACAGGGCATGTTATATTTGGAAGTGAGGAGAAATGCCCAACAAATCTAGATTTTCTTTCTTTTTTTTTTTCCCCCCACCTCTTGAGAGTCTGGGCCCAGGTTCAATCCAAAAGTTAAGTTGTTCTAACCTATAAATATAAATTTTCCATCCTGAACAGGAATGGGAAAGATCATCCAGTACTTGTTTATCTAAGGCCTGACAAAAGGAAGTGTACAGATTAATCAAGAAAGGCTGATTTACTAATGATTTTTAACTGTAACTTTGATATAGTTTGTATTAAGTTATGCCTCTTTCAGGTTATATTTTCACATTCCTTTTCACATGTGGTATCATATAATATTTTTTATAGTAACGTTGTTAACACCACTGCAGTCTGTTCAGTTAGTGAAATTGTTGGGTGAGAGCACGTGTGTGAGGAACCTCCATTTCCCAGTTCATTTTTCTTCTTACAGGATAATTCACCCTATTCAGAGTTAACAGAAGAATGAGAGAATGACTGCTTACTATGTGCCAATTTACACATAATCTCTTCTCGATGTTTATTCTGTCTACAGAGTAAACATCTGTCATGTTACAAGCTAAGTAAAGCATTTTCAGATTTTTCTTCCTCTTTTATTGATATTTTCTCTCTGTAATTTCACACGTTATGCACTATAATATCCTGTAAATGTATTTATGAAAGAGTGTGACCATCTGTGGTCAACTGTAACATCATAATGTCAAGGAGGGGCAGATTTACAAGGGTATACTGAAGCATACTTGTAATTAATACCAACATTGAACAGTCAGTCTTGGTACCTATTTCTGACAGAGCTATTGTTTACAAAAGCCTTATTTTTCAAGGAACTAGCATCTCCTAATTCTATACTGGTCTCTCTCACAGAAACAATCTATTTAGATATTCTTGGGTTTGGATTCTTTTTTTTTCCTTCCCAGGCAATACCAAAGCATTAAGAACTTATTTAAAGACTGCACAGTTTTGGGAATTCAAAAGTTATGGCACATGTACTTAATAGCAGCAGAGCATCTGCAAAGTTACGTTCCTTCAGTATCTGATGAGGTTTATCTCTAAGAGGTTTTGAAGTAGAGAACTTTATTTGAAGACGCTTCATTACTTTTAAGGAGTCTTCCATGCCTGAAAATATTCTAGCATTGAACACAGGACTTTGGGGAGTTCAAATCAAGAGCTGTAGAAAGTTATCTGCTAATTCTGGGGGCGTGTGCTGACTCCCAAGATTTTCAGCTTACATATTTGTTCTAAGGTGGCTTGGTTTTCTCCTATGCATCTGGCTATTGTAATTTTCACAGAGGAGAGAACTTACTTCAGTGGAAAAAAAGTAAACTTTATGTCTATCAGAATGATACTGCTACATAGAGAATTACCTGAAGGCCACATTCTGAACGTGATTGTTACGTGTCACTCGAACTGTTAAGGAAGAACGCTACACAGGACTCTAGTGTTTAGCAGAACTGTAAAGAGGGAACGCTACCAAGTTGTCTCTGCAGCATCATCCCAAGCCGTAGGACTGACGAGATAATACAGGCACTGCAGCGAGTGACAGTATTGCAATTACTTGTACTTAGCAGAAAAATTTAAGATCTGACCCTTGCTATGATGTCATCTGAACCAGCAAACATTTAGTGTGGTTTGGACAGGCAGCAAGCAGAAACACATTGCAAATTTTAATATGTTAAGGATCATTAAGTTGATTGTGTCAATTTGTTAAAGTGCCAAGTAATGATTTTACAGGTAATTAGACTTTAACAGGCAGAAACAAATTTATGTCCTTCTTGTTTTTATGATGCATGTAATGATAGATGTACTATCATACAAGCTGTTGTTTTTAGGTACACAACATTTCTTAATGTCCTAAAGCAAATGAAATATTACATGTCAGGAACTGATCAGTGACTGTATAAAACACATTAGTAGCTTTTCTTCTTTTAGCTACTTTTAATCGAAGCTCATTCATCATGTCATAGAAAGATGGAATGTCTCAGGTTATTCTTGCTGCATGGAGAAATGGCAGTGAACCTTTAAGGTCAAGAGGAGAAGACAGTAGTTACAGGTTATTACAATTGTTTTCCTATAGCTGATCCTCACGCTGACGTAGTAGCTTTTGTTTGCTTTACTTCTCGGTGTGCAAATACAGAGCAAATAGAGAAAAACATACCGCAGAACTCAGTTTGAAAAGGAGATTGCAGTTTAATTTAACTTGTGTTTCCATAGCAGTTTGTCTCTCTGCTGTTTTCTAGTCTTTGTGTACCAGTCACAACAAACCACAGGTATTGGTTTAAAGAATAGTATTCCTAGTGGTAGTAACAATTAGGGCCTCTTTCCGCTACTGTGCTCACAGTTGCGCATCCTAGGTGACGATTACAGCTAGTTTCTTAACTCCAGAAATCAAATTAATAGTAATTATTAGCCAGTATTAATGAAACAAGAAAGTCTGTACGCAGAGATTCCTTTGCAGTTTCTTCTGGACTCGGGTATATTAGCTCACAAAAAGAGTAGTACAGAAACTGGCCAATGCTTGCTCTCTTTTGTGCAACCATTCAGGCCTGGAGGTTAATTAAAGATGGTGCAGCAAGCCTGCTTCAGCTTTCAGCTGTGTTACTATTTTTTCCTGCAGGAAGACAACATGAGGAGAGAGTGTAGCTTGGCCATACATTTTTCATTGCTTAGACAAAATCTGGGTTTTGTTATGTTTGGCTTTTAATAGCATAGAGCTTCCTGTCAATCAGCTCTATTGTTAGTTGAATTGATTACTACTAAAATGTGGAGCTGCAGTCTGCGTGATGCTGCCTGTTGTCTGACACTTCAGAAATTAGATGTTTACTTCAGTGAATTCTTATATGTAATTACAGTGTTGCTATTCATGACGATATAGTTACAAATGTGTCACACCATTGGAAGAGCTATTTTAAGTGGTGAATAACTGAATGATAATTTATCTTTGGCCAGAACTAAGTAAAAAGATCATCTTGGTGCCCTCCGTGTGACAGCTACGAGATAACAACCACTCCTTCTTTTCCTTTATGAAATTCAGAAGACACAGTCTGTTTATCTGACCCTGGAAAAATTACAGTCCAACGGTTCTCATCTGCAAAAGGAAAAATAACCCAACAACATAGTTTTTGTGTTTCAGCCCTGAATGGATCTGCTTCTTTGCCAAAATACTTTAGGTCTCATCTCTTTACAGGGGCCTAATGTAGTTGTGCTCTACCATTAAACTGGAATAAAGTGGTAGGTGGTCCTTGCATGTTTTCAGTATAGTCACCTCTAGCAAAAGTTCTGTTAATGTCCAATAGAAACATCGCACCGCTCATTTTAGAGTAAAATTGGTGTTAACACATTTTAAATCAACCAATAACAAATAAATAGGGTTTAGGTCAATTCCAGCTTGTGTCTGTCCACACAGACCAGTGTGAGCTGAGCTGTAGTTGGAGAAGGGGTTGGTTGGTTGTTTCTAATGAAAACTCTAGGAATAAAACTATTCTATATTAGATACTAAGTAAAGATGTACAAAATAATAAAATTTCATTACCTGCTTTGCAAAACTGAGGATTTCAGCAACCTCTATTTTTAGATGAATAAATTTCTCTTTGAAACTCCTCTATCACAGTTTTCAGCAAATAGGAACTGAATTCAGATCTTCAATTCACTTTAACAGGAGCCGTGTTGTAAATTATAGAAATAACCAAGG
Source organism: Ceryle rudis (assembly GCA_033439905.1). Classification (NCBI taxonomy): domain Eukaryota; kingdom Metazoa; phylum Chordata; class Aves; order Coraciiformes; family Cerylidae; genus Ceryle; species Ceryle rudis. Next base: position 31,759 of record JAAGNO010023241.1, on the reverse strand, counting down.
TTTTGGTTAAACTCTTATTACAACAGATGACAGAAGCACTGTTCTTATTCAGAATTCTGAAACTGAAGCAAAGGTATGGTAAGTTGTTTGAGAATAGTAGATGAGGAACTGTTTGTCTTCATTACCCTAAATCTGGACAAATGCTTTTGGTCCACAAAAATGACTTACATTCCACGTTAGGAAAAAAAAAAATGTGCAATTTTTGCTATGTGTGTTTAAATGTATAAATTCATTTGCATTTTAGAATTTAAAATGCACGGGGAGAACAGAACTACACAGAATTTTTATTAGGGTTTCGTTATGACTCATTAGACCATAGCCTCCAGGTAAATTCTGCAACCAAATATTAGTCAAGTCTCTTTAAATACGATACTTCTACTGTTCTGAGGCTGCTCGTGTGAGTCTGTCTCCCAATTAAACTGTTACTTTGCTTTTGATCATGCCTCATCTGGATGTCACCCGATTATGTTATGAAGCCGAAATGAATGACATTATTAGCAGTGATCACAGCAGAAGATTAAAAGTGTTTATGTACTTTGGTGAAGACTTTGTAAATATGATAGTTTGATCCCTGCATGGGCTCGCAAATAACCAGTGGGACTGCCTGTAGCCACGCTCTTCATTTAGGTGTCAAGGAATGTTACTTGAAGTTTACAAATATGACTTGTTTGGCACCAGATAAAATACTTTCGCTATATGAATTCCTCCTGTGTTCTAGTGCTGTGTCATTCATGAGGTACAATGCAGTACCTGGAGCAATTACAGAAACAGCCACCATTGAAGGTCTGGTTAGAATCCACATCCTTCCTGACAAGACGTGACACCCTGAAGAACATGGTTACACTTTGGATCTAACTGATACTGTACTTGGTTTAAGTGAGTGTAGGACTCCCACAACCTAAAGCATTCTCCCACTGCAAGTAAAGAAAACCAAAAAAATTGCCATTAATTTGGTGGACAGGTGCTAAGTGTCCACCAAAATAGGTTGTTTACTTACGTGCAAAATTACTTTTAACTACTGCCTGCCACTGCCCAGCCACTAAATATCACTAATGGCCTAGATGACTTCTGGAGGTGTCTAAAAGCTCTTTTAGACCTCTAGATTTTAAAAATGGTTGAGGCATTTATTGTGCCTCAGAAATACAATTTGTTTAGTGTAATTTAAAAAAAAAAAAAAAAAAACCCACCTCTTGCTATTTTTTTA
>JAAGNO010023241.1:15294-30391 GCA_033439905.1 Ceryle rudis | reverse complement strand
AATACAATTTGTTTAGTGTAATTTAAAAAAAAAAAAAAAAAAAAAAAACCCACAAACAAACAGAAGTAAAATTTCTCCTTATAAATCCAGGTCAAAAAACTTAGTTTGACCTCACATCAGTTACAATTTTAATAGGATCCCTAAAAACATGTCGTCACCAAATGAATCTGAAATATACTGTTATTTTTACTTTTACATTGATCTGTAGTCTTAGTCTGTACCAACTTGATGATTTCAAAAGGGCAGTTCTGAAAGGCTGCCACTTCTAATTACTCATGATTTGAGTGAGAATACTGCGCCAGTGGCTTAGGGTAAAACATTGGTGGTTTAGTTTAAGTCAAAACAAAATGAAAACAAAACCCAAACCTTCTAAAGCCACTTCCTAATTATTGCTGTACCTAGAATTTTTCCTGTCTGGTTTATCACGCAGAAATTACATTTTCTTATGATTATTAATTTATTTTTTAATAAGTAGGTTCAATACACTGGTCTATTTTTATTAATAATTCATTATTAATGTCTGGACTGCTTTGTAGCCAAGAGCTTAGCTACCTCGCCTAAGTCATGACTTAGTTTTCTTCATAAACGTTGAGAAGAAAGCTTTGTTAGTTGTCGTCTGGTTTCTTTTTCTATCTCTTATCCATTCGCAATAAAATAATTCCTAATTATATAACTTCATATTATTCAGCTGTATGAAATGCACATGTATGTAAGAATGCAATAGAAAAATTGCATTGAATTCATTTAGCCTTTTCTAGCTGCAGATGGTTGTTATATTTAAATGTGTAGATGCTTGGCCAATTACTTTTAGAATCTCCCATGTCTAGAGCCGCCAGGTTTGGATGCAGTTTGTTGTGTGTCTCAATGCATTTATAAACTTTACAATATCCATAAAGTCAGATACATATATGTATTTGAGACAGGGCCAAGAGCTCTCTTCTGCTTGTAGTAGTCATAACCAACCAGCTGGAAATTCAATTTGACCCTTCCACTCACCGACAGGGAAATTGGGTCTACATCAGAATGATAAAAGACCATGTTCCAATCAAGTCGCCGAGTCAAGAGCCAGCATCTTGCCTACCTATTTTTTTAATGGTACGATTATGAGAGCCTCAGTATAAACTAGTATGGACTGTTAGATTCTTATCAAGGTGATTGCCCCTGCAGATTGCAACTTGAGGATAAAGCCCTTAACCTTTCATAATTCAGAAATAATTTCAAAATCCTGAGAGAAAATGATCAAGTAATTTTCTGTTCTTGGTGATGGGGATCAGGAAGGATCTTCAATTGACAATCATCCCATACAAAAGTGAGATGACGTGGTGAGAATTGGTATTTGGATATCAGATTTTTTTTTCATACGCAATTTGGCTGGAAAAAAAAGAACACAAAAGGAAAAAAGAAAGCAAAAGCCTGCTACCTTTGGTCACAGTGCAGTCAGGCAACAAAGTGTAAGGAGGCTGTGATATCTTGTTTTAATTTACGGCTTTGAAGTTCAGTGGTTTTGTGAACGTGTATTTAGCATTTTGCTGGAATATAAAGTGTTCCAATATCGTTTCTTGCATATTTGACCTTTGGGCTAACAATGAACCATTGCTGAATCATGAACTCACTGAATTTATCTGACAGGTCTGACGTATTTTCTCCTTCAATATTCTTTTCTTCTAGTTGTTACAAATTGTTGCATGTCCTGGGAATGTCTGGCTTCCTGGCGTGTAGATTTTAATCAGTCCCTTCTCCCTTTTTCTGACAGCACCATTAAGAGAAGACATTCTTCTACCTCTGTGTTAATGCTGCCCTTTATAAGTGTTCTTTGTTTACCGAATGGGAAAAAAAAAGATCTGTATTTTTATTTGAGCTGACACTTCAGTTTGTGTTCCTGCCTATACACCCGGACCGTCAGGTCTGCGTTGTCACTGATGGGCTGGTGCTCTTTGTCATCAAGTTTAGTTTGCAAATTGGTACACGCAAGGACTTGCAATTTCCTTCTCTTTTGGGAAGATCATAAAATATATAGCTATGATTTATATTAAGAGTTTTTACTGCTTCATTTCTTGAAGTGTTTTAAGAGATTTTGTTCACTGACAGTTTAAGCTTATTCTTTATCATAGCCATGGCACAAGGCCTTTCTTTAAGCACAGTGCAATCCAAACACTCTGTGCTGATGAGTTTATGATACGATTCGTATGGGACCTTATTATTTCCTAAGGATTTCACCTCTTTAACTTTTAAACTTAAGATATCTACAGTTCATAGAAATCCAAAGTTGTAAAAAGTAACTTAGCCATATTTTCATATTATTTTACTCAAGCTCAGCCTTTGCTTGCTATTTTGCATCGTAAAGCTACTTGGTGAATAGATAGTATAGAAGTGTATTTCCTGCAATTAATTTCTGATTCCACAGTAATTAAGACAGTTGAGATAGGAGGAGGACAAGAACTTCATTACCAAAGCTTTTCTTCAGAGCACGTTTCTTGGTAGGCAATGCTTTAATGCGCTGAGGGATATACGACTGTAATACCTACTGTCCTTGGAGTTGCTTTGATACACACACGGTGTAGTCATGTTCTGTTTGATGTGATCTAAAACTCCAGAGTTAACCGGAGACCGTGGATTGTGTGAAAGGCTCGTGTCTCTCGTACCACAATCAGCAAGCATTGTAGTACACAGAGCACAGCATTATGTATTCTGCTGCCTGAAGAGACTCCAAGTAGCTTTGGTTATTTGTGGAGTACATCAACTTTCACTCCACAATTAGGGTTTTATTTTTCTAATTCCATCACGTAATTGACAGCTGAAGGTACCAGGGATCAGTGATGCACTATAGGAAATGAAGAGAAAGAGGCGCTAGCCAGTATTTCTATAGTAATTTCAAAAGGTCAGAAGAACCTTTAGCAGTGGATTCTACTCATAGGCAGGAACCTCGTGCACGGAAATGCAAATGTGTTGGAAAAGCGTGTTTTAGTCAGGAAGAAAATTGGAACATTCCTTCACTGAACATCAGGGAAAATACATTTGGGGGGAAAAAAAAAAAATGTATCTGTGCCCATTTATAGTCATTTTTCAAAGGCATCACACAACAGATAGGTACGGGTAAAAGAAAGTTCCACGTCCAGCAGAAATGGCTGTTACTGCCTCTACCAAAACTGTGAATAGATTCCAGATTTTCCTCATTCACTTCCTTTAGGGCTTCCACAATCTTGGACTTCAGCTGAAACTTACAGTTGAGGCTCAGTTTTTTTGTTTCCTCCAACCCCAATGTAACAATCTGCAACTGTCTCTTTTTGCTAAATCTCCCAGAAAGGGTTGTTAAAAGGGATTATGGTGCCTAGTCCCTGTGCTGTGCTTCAAGGATTTATCACTGGTTCCAAATAAAGAGAAAAGAAGGAAGAAAAGAAGGATAGGCAAGGGAATCATCTGAAAAGGGATAGCTTTGTGTTTAGTGCTTAAAGAGTGGGAAGAAAAGGTAGTGCTAGAAACAAAGAATAATGTCCAGAATTCCCAGAGATTACTTTTTATGTTTTGATTTAAATTTGTGAATTCTTTTTGGTATTGTAGTTGCTATGCAATTATCAGAAGCACTTTAAAAGTTCAACAAATTTAAATGGTCTACAGTTTTCACTGTCTTTACAGAGAGACACTGTGTAATCAGAGAGAAACCATAATAGCTCAGAAAGCAGTATAATGATGTCCTAGAAATTCCAAAGGTAACTGGTTTCAGACTTAAGCAAATTAGAAATTACCTTCTGAATGTGGAATGGTCTGATCTTAAGCATTTCTTTTCACTATAAGCACCAAGATTGCAGCTCTTATTAACTGTCTGCCTGTTTGGTTAAATTAGTTATTTGTTCATTTGGACTGAAATGAACTGCAAACTCTGCCACATTCAGTCTAAGAGGACAGCTGACTCCCAGGAAGGTGCTCATGTGCCAACTGCCTCTCATCTGTGAGTTCTGCATATAAAATTTAAGGTTTGATCCATTGTTCAGTGCAGCTCCAGCAATTTATGATAACCGTGGAGCTGCTCTGAATTGATCAGAAGTAAATGTGAATGACCAGGTTCTCTGCTCACTAAGTACGTGATCATTTCAATTCATTGAACTGTTGTTCTAGTTCAGTGGCCTTGCAGGTAGATCCCAGAGAGCTTCTGCTGCCTGTCACGGTGCCAACAGCACTGATCCTACAGCAATTGTTACACCAGTGAGCAAAATGAATCTTAAGTCACTTTAAAGAATTTTTATCCAAGCTTTTTGCCTGAGAATGCTAAATGAGAAAGCAGGGATATCCTGTCCTCTATACAATATTGCAAGGTAATTAGATATGATGAAGGAAAACAGGGAAATACTTATTTACAAGAGGGTTGTTATTCAGAGGAAGCAACTGCTTAGGTGTAGAGGCATGAGGAACGGAACAGGAACATGGGTAGGCATTTGAGACTGTGACTATTCAAGATTATTGAAAATTATATTATCAATTTCCTGCTAGGATTGTTGCCACACAGCATTCTAGCAGAAATTGTCTGGAATAAGCCATTCTCTGTTTATTACTTGCTAATAAAGGAGACATTTGAATCATTAGAGAACACTGTCTCAAGGGAAGATCTAAATGGGCACCAGACATTAGTTAAATCTGTTGAGTAAAAGACAAGAGATTATCCATTCAGAGCCTATTTAAAATATTTGATGTTGTAGCTATGTCTGTTGCTAGAGTTTTAGAAAATTTAGAAGTTTCTTATGAGAAAAAAAGATGAAGTGAAGAGTTTGTATGCCTGGTAAATGGGTACATCAGAAAACTTGCTACATTGAAATAAAGTTTGATTCCAGTGTTTAATTGTCACTTGAAACCACATGCAAATCTGCACATTGGGAGTAAGATATGTACTGACCAGGAAATAAAAAGTATCCTCTTTTAAATACGGTGGTTATCTCCAAGTGAAGAGTGGGTGATGGTATAACCAGGGGATTTCAGCTAAAGGCATGAAGTCACTGCATAAGCTAAAGCACATTAAAGTTCTTCACGGAGTAAGGGCAAGCAGTAATCCCCATAAGAGTGCTTCCAAAGAGCTGCAACATCCATTACTTTATAGCAATCGCACTTCCATAAAAAACAGATTTACAAAGTGAAATGTCATTTCCTTATGTAATTCTTTTTTTAATGTCTTTTAACCCAGTCATCTCCTAACAAGTCATACTTTCAGTGTAATTAAGAAGTAACCTTATTTCTCATCTCACTATTGTGGCCCTGCTGTATTAAATCCAGTTTATGATGTGTGCTCTTCTCAGAACACAAGTACGGGTGATATAACCATAGAAACGTAGTGCTGAGAGAAATCTCTGGAATCATTCATGCCTAAACTCGTAGGGTGTCATGAAGACTTCAGTATTTGCCCAGCCTCTTCTCAAAACCTCTTGCAGACGATGCTGCAGCTGCCCTGTAAGGAGACCCTTTAGAAACAAGAGAGCTGGATCCAAAAAGTGTCTCAAAATGACTGGGTAGATACATTTCTGGAGGGAGTCTTTGTTAAACTGTTTAAAAACAATTGCTCTTTTTCATCTGAGTCATATATTAACCAAAGCATGTTAAAACTATTAAGCTGGGCATTTACTAAAAAGCCCTCAGAATTAGTTTAAAAATTGAGTAATTAGACCCATGCTGCGATGACATTACTTTTCTGATATTACTTCCCACTGAAGCCCAGTCTCACTGCAGTACTTTCATTAGCTGCTCTATGTAAATTAACTGGGAAGGAACGCTGTATGTTTTCAATTATATTTTAATGGAAAAGAACAAGTTGTTTTCTTTTAGACTGTAAGAGTTAGTGGTGGAATATGTAGTATGCATAAAATTTGCTTTGCAGTCATTTTTGTTTGCAGGAGATTGGTTTGCAATAATTTACCTTTGTGAAGGGCTTGTAATCAACTAGAACTTAGATTTGCAGAAGATTAGAGTTATTTTTAAAAACAAGTGTAATACAAAGTAGAGCATAGCACCTTTTGATGAGCACTGTTAGCCAGACTCTGTGACTTGAATGGGAGTTGGAAGAAGTTTCTCGTGACAAAGGTACAATAAAAACAAATTAACTGAATGCCAATGACTGACAGTAGCTAAAAGACCTTCTGTCTAAAATTCCTCTACTTTGGTACCATGCAAAGTACTGAAAGCTGGAACGGTTAAATTGTGTTCAAATTAAAAAATCTGAACTCCTAAAGTATGCTAATGAAAAGTTACTAAATACCAGAAATTCTTCTGACTGCTTAGCTGTTAAAGGAGGTTTAAATAACTGAAGGAAATGATAATGCGAATCAGAAACAATGATTAGTTCCTCTGAATTTTGTTTTCTTTCTTTATAAGCATTAAGCGCCTGTATTTTGTAGATATTCTTGATTAGATTGTGGAGTTTTCCATTTTTATTGTGATTTACTCCGTGTGAATATATAAAACTTCAGCCCATTCATTCTGGAGCTCTTCATTCAAAAAGGTAGAGAAATTTAGAGATAGTCTCTGTGAAAACTGCAACTTTGTGGCCAGCACATGTAGAATTCCATGATACATCATCCTGTGTTTCTCAGATGCAAGAAATGATCTGTAAAACCTGTTACTATGAAATAAACTATCTTCCTTTAGCTGAGATGCCAGCTGCCTTCCTGTTCAAACTTCCAGGGAGATCAATATACATCATCATTTAAATTCATTCTCTCTTCATACAGTAACTGGGTCACATGAGAGAAACTAATGTAACAGGGCTGGATTTAGTATAATATACTCCAGTTAGGAAGATGTGAGGATGCCAGAAATCTAAACAACCCTGTCCTCTGGCCCTTTGCAGTCTTTTACTGGGCTCAGGTACGGTGGCTGCTGGCTCAGTGCAGTGTAATCATTGCTCCATTCCTCCTCTGTATCGATAGCACGTCTGCAATACAGGAGCTAGGTAAGATTTTGAGTTAGACAATTATTGAAAAACAATTCCTACCCAATCTATATCTACATTAATTTTGATAGGTCTCTAACATTTCATAATGATTTTGTGAAATTTACTGCCAGCAAGATTCCTACAAGTAGGAGGCCAGCTGGTGGGTGTAAAATTAGACATCACTGCATGCAGATGCTTGTTTCCATCCTGCAGCTGCTGGTTGCATTAGCAGAGATGTGTTCTTACTTGGTGGCACACTAAATCCAAGGGTCAGTGGAGCAGACCGAGTTGTACCACACCAGAATGACTCGCTGGCTGCTTGCAAAAGCTCCCTGCTGCTCAAGAAAAGGATGTTCTGTTCTGATTTGGTTTTCTTGCTCACGTTTTGTCATGGAGTCCCATGTGACCATGTGCATCATGACAGTGACTCTGGACCTGCATTTCTGTTCTGGCTATTAGTCCCGATTAGCACCCTACAAGTCCACAAGTGGGTAACAGCTCCAAGTTGCAGTACTCTGGACAATGGCTCCAAAACTCAAGGCCAGCACCTAAACTCACACTGGTTATGTTGAAGCCTCATAAAAGCATGCTACTATGGGATAAAATGGGTAAAATGGGCCTCAGAAACAAAGTATCTTCTTTAAAAGAGCCAAATGAACAAAAACACCTATTCAGTGAGCAGGTTTTAATTATTCTGTAGCTTTTATACCATCCTAACTACATTCTCATTCTGATCAACACTATTGTTACAAAAGTAAAAACAGATGGAGTTTTGGTGACGATGATCCAGACTGCAGATGTAGTCAAAGGCCATCTCTGACTTTCATCACGGAGGCATTTAGCCTAACCAGACTGGGTGGCCACTTTTTTTACCCCAAAAGCAGTGGCTTCTTTCTCAGATGGCAACGGTCCCCATTCTGTCCCAAGAGTTGGCTGTCTAGTCCCAAGGATTCCTCATCTCTGCAGCCTCACCATCTGTTCTGATGAGACAAAAATCCACAAAGGTTGATGCTGCCACCTCCTCTTCTTTTCTGACAGCATACACCAGTTACCTCCTGGGACTTAAGGTAATTCTTATTACTTCTGCAGGCTTTTGTGGCAAGGATTCAGTAAAATGGATAATTATACCCTAAATAAACATTCAATCATCATAAAGCATATTCAAGACTGAAATGGACACTCAAGTAAAAATTTGGATAGCATCTTAATAATCAATCTTATTCTGGTAAAGAAAAGGGATGATGGACTATCTATTCCATTTTCAGTAACCAGTTTTCCTAGTTGTTTTTTGTCTTATTTGGAGTTCTCTCTTGCTTTAGTGGTTTCAAATTTACGTGTTGCTTTTAACAGAACACTCCATATATTTGCTCTGTTGTTTTCTATCTATTTTATATGTAGTATAAAATTCAGCTGGATATTAAAAAGAGTTCTCTGGATAACCGATGGGCTCGAGCTTCATGCTACCACGTTTCCAGTAGTTATCACTTCTTGTTTCTCTGTTCCTCTACATTAGCAATTTCTGTAATCCTTTCCAGTAGGTAGCTTCAAAAGATTAGAAATGTTGGGGTGTTTTTCCACTCTGAAGTAGTCAAATGGAAATATTGCTATTTAGAATGAATTGTGCACTCTCTGTCCAGAAACTGTCGTAGCACTTCAATTAATGGTGAAAAGTGATTGGTGTGATTATCCTGTGACTAACACAAGGAGAAAAAAAAAAAAAGAGAGAAAGAAAATTGCAGCAGTTGCTCACTCGGGAGCAGAGGATCGTAGGAATATACAAGAAGATGTAGCCACCTTTTGCTTCACTGTAGCCCTTGTGTCAAAACATTAAGGGATAATAAACCATCGCCGTCTAAGTAAAATGGACAGATTATGCACCTTCATTGGCACTCATAAAGACGTTGCAGAGCACACAGATCGACCTGGGAAAAGAGCATCATCCAGAGTGCGTGTGTGGAAAGAGCATCCCCTGCAAAATCACATGGGAATGGCAGAGTTTAATAGCTGCAGCATCAGACAAGACCAAGAGGATGTTTTTTTCAACTTGGAGAAATATTAGATGTCAAAATAGAAGCATGAGATTGGTCATTTACTGAAGATAGGAATCTAGTTGTTTTAAGAGTAAAACAGCAAGGCTTGCTTTCTCAAAATATAACCAGGAAAATGCTTCTGATTTCAGGACAAGAAAAAATAAATCTGGGTACTACAGAACTTTAAAGCTGAAGAAGAACCTGACAACATTTCATTTTTGAAATCTTTTTGATAACTTCAGTGGTTTGGGACTTAGGTAGGAAGGTCTTATAGCTAGCAAATATTCACACCATTTCACTTTGTGAGACATATTTCTGTAATGCAGAACTATCTTAGATAAAGAGGAAAAGAGAAGGAAACAAAAGAAGAAATCTGTTTTTTTCCAGGGACAGTGTGGCAAAATGAACTATAGGCATTCATCTGTGTATGTGTGCATGTGTTAACACACAGACACGCATTTCCATTACATAGCAGATGTTGCTACTGGGGAACTTGCTCCATTGCTCTGTTTGCTACAAGGACTTGTACTTCAAAAGAAAAAGTATGTGTGGTTAGTGGAAATGTGCTGGTTTTAAATTGACCCCTCTAGAAGAGCTTTATCAGAGAAAAAAAAAAAAAAAAAAAAAAAAAGGCAGATTTGGGATTCGCCTGGCTAGCCCACTAGCTCCTGTTCCTGTATTTTTGGGCTTCTGGGTGTCCAGCACCACGCTGCAATGTGGGCTGTAGTTCCTGCAGCGTGTTGTGCTGAGGGTCAAATGCTCGTCTTGGCACCCTGTCCCCTCCCCACCTTCCCTCCTGCCACCTTGCCCTCCCAAATGGCCATCCCTGGGGATGGAGATATGGGGGGATGGTGCCTTTTCACATCTAACGTGGAAGATGCATGAAGCCAGTGTGGCACAGATAAAGGCAGGTTTCTTGTTCAGCTTAGCAAGACAGCTTCTGTCTTCTGGCAGCTGCAGTATTTCTTTGGATGAAGCAACAAAATGTGCTGCTGTTGAAACTGTATAGAAGAAACATTTAAGTGCTCAAGTGTATTAACAGCCTAAGTATCCAAGTAAGAGCTGAGGAAGGGAGTTGAAGGTAAATCTTTCTTTGCAAACTTATAACGGGAGCAAAACTTGTGGTGTTGAACCCTTGTAAGAATGGCCTGAACTAACCCATTCCAACTCTATTTTTTAAATCATTTAAAAATAAACAGAGATTAGATCATTTAATTATGCCATTATTCAGTAACTTCCTTTAAGGAAATCTCGTTCCCTAAAGTCATACAAAGTGAATGTCTGTGATTATTATTAGAGTCTAAAAAGTACGTAGTCAGATTTGAGGGATAGAAAAAAATGATTACTGATAATAAGCTTGTCTAGTTTCCCGTCAGCTCTCAAGTATTTCATCAGAAATTTGCTAGAGTTTTGTTAGCTCTGACTTCAAATAACTCACCGGATCATTTTCCCTCATGGACTTTTGAGGAAGAACTCCCCACTGTGGAAAGTCTAACATACCCTTCTTGCCTGATATCATTCAATACCCGAACTATGGGCTATTGACATTTCCCAGCTTGAAAAAGACCTTAAACCACTTCCACCCTTGTTATCCCACTCTTTATTCATTGTTAACTGAGTATTTTAAATTAATTGAGGATTCTTTTTTCTGATTATTATTTCCTGTTCCCTTGCTACATTTTTTTTCTCTTCTTCCCAGTGGACAGTTGGGGTTTTTTTTATTTGTTTGTTGTTTGTTTGTTGTTTGGTTTTTTTTTTTTTAAATTTCTATCCTTAGTTGTTTAATACCTCATAGACAGTTATCTTAAAATTACTGAAAACAAACTCTGCCGTAATCTTCTCTATAAGCATCGGCATCGTAATTATTTCTCTAAAGGCTGTTAATTGGACTAGAAGTGCAGACTTGCATAACATTTACATCTATATACTGATAAATGGGGGTGTTTGGAAGACATTTTTTAAAATAATTATCACTGATTTGATCCCTCCTAATAGGCCATACCTTTCCTTTCACATGGTTATTACATATTTATGCAGTAGCAATGCTTAGAGCTCAGTAGAGGCAATTTGGGGAAAATGTTTCCATTGTCAGTTTTCCAAATAAAAATTAAGATCCATACTTCTGTTCAGTTGCCAGTCGTGTGTCAGATTACCTCAGCGATAACTTGGTTTGGTACTGGTGGGAATGGTGTTCTGCACAGTACCATTGAGACCTATCTGATTCCATTTAGTGGATTTTGATTCTTCACCTAGCTCATTTCTTGAGAATTTGCCTGAACCGTCTTTACCCGCTTTACTCCTTGGAGAAGAACGGCTGCTGTTTAATTGGGTTTGTTTGGTGAATTGTTGCCCAGATGAGATCTCAGTTTCCTGTCCTCATTTCAGCAGGGATAGTTAATTTTCATCCCAGTAGCTGGTACAGTGCTGTGTTTTGGATTTAGTGTGAGAATCACGTTGATAACACCATGGATGTTTTAGTTGTTGCTAAGTAGCACTTATCCTAAGTTAAGGATTTTTCAGTTTCCCATCCTCTGCCAGTGAGCCGGTGCCTAAGAAGCTGGGAGGGAGCACGGCCAGGACAGCTGACCTGAACTAGCCAAAGGGATGTTCCATACTAGGTGATGCCGTGCCAGTATATAACTGGGGACAGTTGGCCCTAGGGGCAGATTACTGCTCACTTAGCAGCAGGTCAGCAATTGCATTGTGCATCGTTTCTTTTTCATGGGTTTTATTTCTCTCTCCTTCACTTACATTCCTTTTCATTACTGTTATTTTTATATTATTATTATATTTTAGTTATTAAATCATTCTTATCTCAACCCCTGATTTTTCCTTTACTTCCCAATTCTCCTCCCCATTCCTCTGGAAGGGGAACAGTGATTTCTCTGTGTAGACATAACTGAGTCAAGAGTTTTGAATCAGAATTTAAATAATTCTGCAGTTATCACCTTTCTCATGGGAGTGAATTCTCTACTGTGTCAGACTCTGAGAAACTTCTTTCTTTCACGGTTGTGACTAAATTTTGTAGGTTGTTCTGTGGAAAAAAAAAACCAAACCTGCAGCTGCTTGAAACTTTGGAGATATTGAGTATTAAGAAATCCTGAACTAAATACTGTTAGAGTAAGCACTTGTGTGGTTGCACAGGGCCTTGCCTTGCTGAAAACACCATTTTTTCCACTGCTGGTTCATATTACCTTTTTGCTGCAGTGCTTTATATAGTTAAGCTTCAGTACAATCTTCACTCCTAGAGAGAGGGAAAATGGATGGGTTTTGTTACCGTTCCGATTTGGTCACCAAGTAACAGGAGAGAGCACAAAGGTGCCCTCCAGTTATTAGATCATTCTGTTGTTTTCTGATAGATACTCTGAGTAACGGTGGTAAGTTCTGAAAACTCATTTTATCTCTACTTTCATCTCTCCTGGATCCGCCTAGGCAGCAATTATTTCATTCCAGAGCCAATTTTGGCTTAACATTGGGAAAAACTTAAAGGATTATACCTGATCTTTACCTAATAGAGAGGTGCTGGGCTGAGTGTTGACAGAGCATTGCTGTTGCTCCAGTCTCACCAGATCTATCAGTTGCTTCCTAATTGCTAATAGCCTGAAACGAAGAACAATATATTGCCTTTGTTTCTCTCACCATTTCTTGCTATTGGAACAAGAATGATTTATGAACCGCAGTGTGTAACACTATGGAGGAAATACCTGCAGAAAAGTCCTTTTGTTGTTGTTTCTTTGGCCTGGGTTAAGACAAAAGCAAAGCTGCTGTATTCTGAGGGTCTATTGTGTCCCGTCCTGCTAACGAATAACTCCGAGGGAACCAAGCTAAAGGTGGGATTGCTCTCGTGTAATTATTATTTCCACATTAAATGTTTTAAATAAGTAACAAACAGAATGATCGGGAGTGGTAAAAGTGAAAGCCTTTTTGATTCCATAGAATTGCAACGTAAAATAGGATATCAAAGAATATGAAGATTAAGTTTTGAACGAAGACAATAAAATGCACCTTTCTCTCCATTTGTAAAAAAAATTGCACACAGACAGCAATTGAAATAAGGAGAACAAAGTAGAAAGAATCCCAGTGCCAGATAAAAAACCTGAAGTCTTATAAACAAAAGCTGTCGTTTTATCTCTGTTGCTATCTTTTTACCAAGTAGTTTAGTTTTTTAGCTTATGCCACCATCTGCTGGACAGTCTGTGGAAGTGTTCAGCTCAGTCCCACAGATTTGCTATGAAAACTTCAAAATCCTTTAACAAATGCTCCATAGTCCATAAGGTTTCACACAGATGTCTGCTCTTGACCCGTGCTTTAGGAATAGATTTTTTTAAATGTCATTTTGCATTGGCACAAATGTGAAAATTGGGTATCGTGGTGAAAATTGTTCCTCAATCGGACAAATGCTTTTGAAAACTTCAGCCGCTCATTTTCTTATTCACTTTGGAAGCTGGCAGTCAGCACCTGTTGCTAGAAACTTCGATGGAAATGTTAAAAGTTTGAATTAATGTCCTGAGCGTGTATTGCAGGTTCTCTGTGGCACTTGCTTAGCTGATAATTCATAGAATTCTTATTCCTTGCCATGAATTCACACACCGCCTGTGCCACATCTAAAGAACAGTGCTCTAGAGTTAACAGTCTATTTTACCCTTACCTTCTGTTTTTTCAATAAACTGAAACGGAGAAGTGCCAAAATGTATAAGTTAAAGTGCCAAGCCTTCAGACAGACTTCTGCAGAATTTACAATCAGTTACTCTGGATTGGTGGTTTTGGCAAGCGTTTTCACTCGCTGCCTGTGAGAAATGGGATGATACAGGCCTGAGTTCTGCATGACTGGGGAGGGAATTGGGTAATTCTGATGATGTCTGGATGTATTTCTTGTGAGCTCTGAATCTTACATCCTGACACACACTCCTCCCTACAAAGCAAATACAAGTGTCTGGGATGCGATGTCACTTCATCCTTTTGACGGGTAACCTAGAGAGACTCCCCCAGTTCTGGCTGTCACTGGCTTTCCCATTCCTCCCCTTCCAGACCTTCCTTTCCATAAGGAGAAGCAGAACGAAACAAATAATCAGCCTTCTGGAAAGTCTCTTCCAGCAAAGCGGTTTGTCACTTTCAAGTGTTAGGCAGAATAAGGGAGGAATTGTGGCAGGAATTTCTCTCTAAAAATTGTCCTCCTGCCCTACCTTTTCGTGGGTTCATTGTTATCAGAGGATGTTCTTTCCCCGGGCAACAGTCCTAGCCACTGCTTCTCTCTGTGCCCAGCCTGAGATATTTGTCCCGTATGCTCTGATATTCCCCAAGGCTCAGAGCACTAGGCTTGAGACTGAAGCAAACCCTTCCTTTCGCATGGGAGGATGCAAAACACTTTACAGCACTCACTGGAGTTCAAGAGTGGGTTAAATTGTCACCGTAGATGGAACCACTCCGGCTGCAGGAGGCTCCCTTGAACTTAAGTCAGTAATTCATTACAGGAAATGGAAGCCTTTATTACAGACTTTAATTTCTGTTGCTAAAGTTGCTAAAACCGCAAATGAGTGTGTGAGAGTCCATTCGCTACTAGGCATGAGTAGCTCGTTCGCCTCTCTCAGCTCCATCCCTTGGCCTGTGCCCTGGCAATTTATAAAGTGACGGCAGCACACAAGCCCGTTATCGCTGTGGCAGACTCCCCATAATAGTTTCTATAGTGATAACTTCAGGGCTCCATGGTAATGGACACAGCCAATTAATTTCCTGTCTATCCTTTCTCCTTGCATAGCTTTACTAATGCCAAAACTAAATGTCAAGTAGGAAAATCTTCTGTTTTGTCCCTTTAGCCTAGGCACAGTAGATAAGCATAAAATCTAAGCCAAACATTACATCTCTGGAGATTTCACATATGACTAATTACAATTTGGAAGCATATATGCATTTAATTAAGCTCTATTTTTTATCAGACAGAAAATACTAAAGACTGCAGTGGTGAGTACCCTTAGGATGTCAGGCTGTGAATTCGACTCTAGAAGTCGATCTGATAAGGGAGGGGGGGGGGGGGGGACACGGCCTCTTGTGGGGCAGGGGTTTGTGACGTTGCAGGGGGGTGGGCGGGTGGGGGGGGGAGGGCCGAGCTCTTTGTTGAGCAGGGGTTTGTGATGTCACAGGTGGATGAGCTGGTGGTGGG
>JAAGNO010023241.1:0-15194 GCA_033439905.1 Ceryle rudis | reverse complement strand
CCTGCATTTGGGATCTGAGCAGATCTCATCAGGACAATACAGATGCCTCCCTCCATCCTTCCTGTCTTCTCAGCTTGCTTGCTCTCCTCTCTCTCCCATTTATTTATTTTTATGTTACTGTGGGTTTTTTTTTTTTGTTGTTGTTTTTGGGTTTTTTTTTTAATTTTTTTTTTTTTTCCAGACCTAATTTATGTTAACCAAATGCTTTGTGGCCAGTTGCTTGGCCCCTTAAACTGTTTTTTTTGTGGGCTTTCCTTGAGGGACAAAGTAATCTGATGTCAGGTCTTTAAAGGACTGGAGAATATTCCCTGCAGTCACACACCTCGCAAGCGATTTGTCCTGTGGTGAATCACGAAGCTTTGGCATGATAATGCCCTATCCAGGAGCAATTTTGAGATTTTGCAGTGGGAAATCAAACCAGTCTGATGCCGAGCCAGATTTGTAGCTAAATTGTTATTCCTTGTGATAACTGCGATTGCTTCCTATTTGTCATTGCGCTGGGCTTGTACATGCATCACTCTGACAGGTGCTCTTTACGGCAGCGTTTCTGGAACTAGGTCAAGGAGGTTGATGGGTAATTTGTGCTTGGAAGACCAGAAAGCATGATAATGGGAAGGGAGGTGATTTTGAGTGGTTCTGTCCAACAGTTCATTGATCTACTGGTGTGGATTATGATACGGCATTTTCACAGGCACAAAGCGGCCGGCCCCACGTACAGCAGTGTTTGGTATAACGGAAAAAGGGCCGTTCACTGATTCCGGGCTTGGAATTAATGTCGTGGGGGGTTGGCTTTTTTTTTAAAAAAACTTTCTTTCTAAGAAAATCAAATAGAGAATAGGGAACGTTGTTGAGTTTCTTAAGCACTAGCTTAAGTCCAAAGATGTTTTCTGAAAAAGTCATTCAGATATACTGAAAAAAAAAATTAAATCTTGCTCATTACTACAGATTTAAGCATTCAGTATGGGTACAATGGAAGTAGAGATATCACAGAATACACGGAAATAGCATTAATGACCGTACCAGGAAACTGCCCTGTAAAGTTGATCAGGATGTGTGGGTGGTTTGCATGTAAGTGACAGTCAATAGTAAGATAATTGTTCACTAGTAATTTTGGAATTGAATTAGTAGTATTCAGACAAATTTTTCAGTAGGCAGTTGATTAGGTAGGATCAGGCTGCAAAGCACTTCAGATTTGATCCTTTCAAACAGAAGAATGGAGTCTTTCATCAAATGATTAGTTGGATCATTTGGAACGGCAGCACAGTTGACTGAAATTTGCAGTTAGAAGCAATGAAAGGTACTAGAGGTTTAAAAGCTGACAGCTACTCTTCAAACACCGCCTTGCCTACAGGACTGCCCAGTGACCAGTTATACTGGCTTTGTTGACATAATACCTTTGTTTGCCATCATCTTGCCCTTAATCCCAATGAAGCCTTGGCTAAATATATGTGGCTCTCCTAAAACTTCAGTCATTGATCTTTAGCCCTCGGGGAAGTCAGTCAGGGCATCCTGCAGTTAAAGGATATGGACCTAGAAGAAGCTTTTATTTGCATCCTCTGCAGAAGCAACATCTTCATGGGAAAGTCAAAGAAGCAGAAATTCACTGGCGTGCCGCTTCTCGTGGGGCAAGGCATCAACACAGGCAGAGAGTTTAACTGCTTGCAAAAATCTCCTTTTCCTTTTCCTTTCTCAGATCACAGTATAGGCTGTGAATTAGAAATGTTACAGGTCAGAAAGATGGTCTTACACGTGGACCATCTCTCAGTATCTTATACTGAAAGTGATGAAAATGTGGAATGATTCTTGAGGATAAAAGTAGCAAATATTTATATTTTTTTTGCATCTACAGCTGGCTTTTTTATTTTGTTTTCTTACATTGGCTGTTACTGATGTGAACTGATTTACCAAGCCAGTTAGGCAAACAACCTTGAAGTGCTGCTAATGGATTTCTAAACGCATTAAAAATGTGATCAGAACTGTGCTATAAATATAAACAAACATTCCATGAGGGTTTTGTTTTGTCTCTTATACTGCATGTTTGCTGCTGGAGACACTCTAGACAGAAGAAAAGCACAAAATCCTCAAGAGGCTCACAGCATGTAGGGATAGATTGCTGAGGGGAGCAGAACCAGTATTTGTTCGGTCGTTGTCATGTGTGATCCCTCTGCTGGGAGCTGCAGGGTCAAGGCATGCTCCTCAGCTCCATTGCAACATGCCAGAAGGTGACAGGGTGTTTCCTGAAGATGCTTATTCCTCTGTGGAGCCCTTCGATACACGTTGCCCAAGTGGCCTTTGCAACATCTTGTGGAAGCATGGTTTGGTTTGCTGAAAATGTAAGCCTAGAAACCCGGTAGGCAGTCCTACAGCCAGGTTTTAAGGATGCTCCCCTTTAAGAATTGAATGCCTTGCTGCATGCTGGAATAATTCATACTCGTCTTTATCCCCTGAGAAGTTTTAAGATTGATGGTGTAGATTTATTTAAAATAGCTATTGGCAATAAAGAAACAACATTAGAGGAGATAAAATGCATTAAGCTGGACTTAAAGACTCTGTGGCTGCTTTCACATCTCAGTTTATTTGGCCTCACCTTAGTGCAGGTTAAACTTAAATTTCCTCTCAGATTTCTAGTGTTCTAAGTAACGGCTGCTTCCTGCTGCAACAGTAGAAAAGCAAAGAGAGGTGTATGGAATAAAAGGAAAACCCTTTTTTTAAGATGCCCTGACCTGGAATGCACCAATCTCTCTTACAACCCAAATACAAAAGCTTCCTCCCTCTTTCCTCCAGATCTCCGTCTCAGGAAGGAGCCATGTCCTTCCTGTGTCTTCTAGGTCTTTTATTACTGTGTCCACTGCATGGTTTTCTTAACATACCCAGGCTCTAGGAAGGTGGTTTGGAGGATTTTGCCTTCTAGAACTTCATAGTAACAGTGTCACACTGAATTCCCTTCGTTATTGTACAAAGATGAGATAGTAAACGGTGATATTTTTATTTGGAAAGATGTCCTTTCTCTCCCCTACGTGCTTTTAAATACATTGGATACCTCGAACGATCCTCGCATGCCATCCTAGGGAGGCTGTCTTAAAAAATGAAAGTGCAGATGTGTGCGGTGTCCTGGAAATGGTCACATAAAAGCAAACTTGTTTTGGTTCAGTTAAAAAACTTGTTTTCTTTTAAGCTGTGTTAAGGGTAGCTTGCTAATTATCTCATACAGTGTTTTTGGAAAAGAGAAACAAAATCATAAGTGGTTGGGTTGTTTTTTCTATTAGCTTAGTGAAGCAGTAAACATTTTTATGAAAGAATTGGAAAACAAAATGCTAAGAATATCCTTGTCTACCAATTTAAACTGCTTAAAGACTTGGAATTAAACTTCTAACAACAAGAAAAAGCTCTACAATAAGCTATCTATGACTTTAAATGTAAAGGAAAACCCAACCAAATTACCCAGCATATGTATGTATTTTACACTTTGAGACCTTGATTTTATTCAGTGTGTCTGAAAGCCCAGGGAGTATTCAGCACATGTAAATGAATCACAGGTACCGAGTACATGTTATACACTAAACTGCCCTGAAAAGATAACATAATATAGTTCAAATTCTTATACATAGGTAATGTGCTATTTTAATCATCTATTAATTTCCAGAAGAACTCGTACTTAGGGCAAAATGTGTCTGAAAGAAGCCCTATTTCATCTTAACTGCATATCTTTTGGTGTCAAAAGAACTAGGCAGCCACCTCCTTCCCCAGCTACCCAAAGGGAAGTTTTGAAGTGGTTTAGAAATTGAGCTAGCTCTATTACGTTTAAAATATTTTCTTAAAATGCGAATGAAAAAAATATTTTGATATTCAACATATTTAAATTTACATCATTCTAGTGGTAGCACGGCCTTGAATGTGTTTTATACTTTACTTGCCATAGAAACTGCATCAGTAAACAGACTGTTAAATAAAGCTTTATACAATAAATATGGTCTAGCAGAAGATAATACAGAGCAGATACAAACCTGATTGACGCTATTACCTAGTCTGTTGCTCACTGTCAAAATAGAAGGAGATCCAATAATAGCATCTGGCTTGTGCCCATATCTGCTTGTTATTTCTCTCTAACGATGTGCACAGTAGAGTAAAACAACATCAAACATAGTATCTGATGCATTTGTCCTGTCCTCCTCAACAGTGGAGAGGGCACACCACCTTAGATATGCTGACGTGGACTTAGGTTGGACCCAGTCCTGGGTTTGGGTTCATTATCACCAGCAGCTGCTGGCCCAAGCAGTTGGGAGGGGCCACAGATGGGATAAACAAGTGAAGCCAGCCAATGGGATATTGGACTTAGTAGTCAAATAAGTCTATTGCTAAGTCCTGCCCCTATATAAGGGGAGGGCTGCCCTGGGACAGAGTGGGTCTGGTCTCAACTTGTTCCACTGTGTGGCCTGAGCTTGTGACCAGCTCAGGGAAGGTGGTGTCTCCTGGCTTCTATCACTCACTTTGTTTCTCATTTCATTAGTACTGTTGTTTTCTCTTCTCTTTGTGCTGTTTTATTCAACTGTCATTATCTCAACCCCCGGCTCTTGACTTTTTTCTTCCTCCCAATTCTCCTTCCGGTCCCAGAGCAGGGGGTGTGGGGGTGGGAAGCAGTGGGCGAGCAGCTGTGTGGTATTTAGCTGCCAGTAAAGGTTAAGCTGTTGCAACCCAGTTCAGCTGGTCCTATAGTCTAAATATGTTAAGTGCACAACACTGCACTTCAGCAGTAGGCAGACAGTTAGGGAGCAATTGGCCAAACGTTTTGGGTTTGTTTGGCTTGGGGATCTAGAGATTATTTTGTTTCACAAGCTGACTATGAGTCTGTAATTTCTTTGTACTTGGGAAAGTCATATTTTGTAACTGGACTTTTACCAGAAATGCAAGATTTAGCATTTCTGAGCCAGATTATAAGGTCTTGTCTATCTTTCATTTTCAAGAAAGGTGTCTTACATCTGGAGACAGTCCAGGGGAGAGCAGGAGGCATCAAATGCCTAGAAAATACGATCTGCATTATAAAACTGAAGTAATTTGGCAGTTAAAATGGAGAAGCCTGAAAAGGAAACACAATGTATTTCAGACACCTGAATAATAGCTGATGTAAAACCAAGATGATCCGTTCCATTGTGCCCAGTTAAGCTAACTTTTACCTTGAGTTTTCACACTAAGTGTTCAGACATTTCAGAAAACTAGTGTGGCACTATTCAAAATGTACTGTACAGTCCAAAAATCTCTGTTGTTTCACCAGAATTATTTGCATAAATAGTTTTTTGAAACTTTCCTTCAGAGAAACTCATTACTCTGTAGCCATGACCGACCTCTTAATTTCCTGTGGATCAGTGTCCTCATCTATTATGACCAGTGCCTATCGGCTCACCTCGATCTCTGAGACTGGTTGTTGGCTTCATCCATAGATGGCTTTTTTTCCTGGAATAGTCATGTGTGTCCATCCAAAAGAAAAAAAATAGTAAATTCTGAATTTTCAGGTGCACTTTTATCAGAAATTAAAAGTATTTGCATGTTCAGAATAACTCTTGAAAAAATTAAAAAGGCAAATTGTGTTACATGGCACATTTTAATTATTTTCACTATCTTCTGAGTACATTTACATACATCTGGCTGTCTATGTGTCGAGCTGTCTATGTGTCTTTGAAGTGACGATGCAGCAAACCCGTGATTTGTTTGTATGTATTTTAATTTGAGATATAATAATCTACTAAAACTTTCCAGACTGTTGTAATTAGAAGTCATCAAATTGTTTAATTTTCAACATTAAAATAAACTTTTTATTTAATTGCCAGGAGTTCAAGATTCATGGTTATCCTAGCAGCAGAATCACTGCTTCCCAAAAGAAAAGCTCCAGAAATTACTACAAAGGAAATGAAGGACATACTCGGAATAAGGTAAGTGAAATGAATGAATCTCTCTCAAACTTTGGTGATTAGAAACGTTTTTATTATATCTCAGCCTTATAGTATAACGCGTGTCAGAACAGAACATAAATTCCTTTGACATAAAATTATCCTGTTGAATGAAAGCAAGCTACAGATGGATGGAAACTTCTGCTGAATGCTCTGTCAATCCCTTGCCATTCTGAGAATGTTTGGCAATGATAAATATGGAGAAAAAGTGAAGATCTCTCTACTTAATTTTACACATCATTTACTTTACCTGTACTGATTTCCTTGGAAAAAAGGACATTTTCCAATGTCACTTGTAGTGTTTCGGAGGAAAAGTTAGTCTGTAAGTTGTTGAAGCTGTTCAAAGTGATCACCTCGGTCAGTACTGGGCCCACTAAATTAATAAGCAGTCTTCTCCAGTAGAGTTACATACTTTTTTTTTATTATTATGAGAACTGATATAATTTGGTTGCACCCATACTGTTTATTACAGAACCCATATGGAAACTTTCAGTTTCCTGAAGCAACTCAGTAAATAGATTTAATTTGTTACACAGAAAAAGATTTACCAGTGAGAGTGAGCTTGTGCCCAACATGGCTTACGTTGCGCCGTCACAGTGACCTCACAAGGCAAGATAAGCCTGCTCTACTGAAATACCTGGTACTTTCTGAGGACATAAAGTACATTTTTGTGTCTGTTAAATCTTGATTTAAGAAATCATAAGATGCTTGCACTCCCTGTTACAGCTACTAGTATGGTAGCCACCTACTTGTTCTGAGAGAGCTGGAGGGATATTCCTAAATGTAATTCTCTATTTATAGTACAGCTGATTGAATGATATTATGTGGGAGGGAAGGAAACAAGTCTGACTTTTTTTATGTCTGCATTTTTTCAGCGCCATAAAATTGCATATAGGATGAGTATATTCTATTCCTCACATAGACAGGACTCAAAGACAGTATTTTACCAAGCAGCTAAGTGCAGTTCATTACTTCTAAAACCAGACCTTTTGCATATTTAAATATTGCAATCTTCTCCAGTTTTAACTTTTTATTTCTTAAGGCCAAAATGTCAGAAAAAAATGAGTGTGTTTTGGGGAAGTCTGTTTCTATAGTGATCACTTCTATCATGTGCTTGAGCATATTCGTTTTCCTTGAACTGCTTTTAAGAAATGTTGATGTTTGTGCTTCAACTCAATATAATTTTCTTCTTTTAAAAGTTCCAGCAATGCCAACTTCACGTGCACATCAGTACATATACTTTATGAAAGTGTTGAGTAGTCTTGTAATTCTCAACTTGAGATAAATCCTCTGCCATGTCTGTGGGTCAATAATTAATGAAAACGAAATAAAGCTGCTACTGACAGGTGGGTTTTGAAAAGCAATTCTTGCGGTAAATAGAAACTTCAGTAGATATCTCACCATTGATTCATAGAGTCTTTGTTAGCATCAAAAGAACTTTTGCTTGAAGCCCCAGAGAATTTCCTATACCTTAGCCTTCTCAGGTGGGAAAATATATTTACATATAACATTTATTTGAAGCCTTAGAAAACTGAGAAAGATAAAACATTCATTCTGATGGCTTTGGTTGCCTTTGTTGATTAGGTTTTCATTTCTGTAGTACATTGCTGGGGAGCAGGATGGGAAAAGTTTGGGGTGTTTCTTTATAGTTAAAGTTACTCTCCTCTTCATAATGTCATCCTTTCCTAAATGATAGCACAGCTGTCATTTAGGCTTCCTAAAAATACTTCAGAAAAAAATAAACCGTTACTGAATTACCTTGCCATTTAATGACCAGGGTGTGTTAAAAGATCACAGTCTAGAATTTAAATCACTACAAAAGACTTTGAACATTTTGAAAGCAGAACTGACTTCAGGTCCACCCTCCCTCCAGATCATCCGTTTGGTAACCAACACGCCTGCTACAGACACAGGTCTCCTATGGCAGTTTCTTACCTTTTATCCACTGTAACACTCAGCTGTTTTACCACTCGCCATTGGCTTAGATTTCATCCATCCCCTGCTTTTGTTCTCCTCTTTCTTCTGTATGATTTTGCAAGTGAATAACTTTGAAAGCTGAAAGACGTATTCTTTTTCTTACCTCAGCAATTTAGATTTAAGGTTGTCGGGCTATATTTTTTTATTTAAAAAAAAAATATGTGAAAATTTGTTCATACAAATATTTACAAACTACTGAATGAATTAATGGTGGATTTTAATTCACGGTTACATTTAAACATCATATTTACAACATAAGTCTCTTGTGTGGAAAATACATCATGATACCCATGAAGTTTTGTTCATTGATCTGTGTTCATAATGTCTGTCGATAGCAAGATTTTTGATTGATTTATATTCCTGAGAAAGGAATGCTGTAACTGAGTCATAGTTTTGCCTTTCATCGCCATTTCTACACTGAGATTTAAAGCCGTTTATTCAGTTTCATTAAAGCAGAATTCTCAATTTGCAGTTCAACAGGGACTGAAATTTCAAACTATGGTTGTCTGTGTGACTATACAAAAATCTACCATGAGGTAGGAAAGCATTAACTGAGCACTCGGAGTTTGACTGCATTGTAATTTATGCCAATAGAAGGTCTGCATTAGCATCAGTGAGCTACTGCGAAGTGCTAAGGTCAGTTGTGCATTTCATACTTCATCTGCAGAGGAAGAATTTTATTGCTTTTCATAGTCATGGTGCAGTGAAAAAGGTGCTTTATGATGCCACAGACAATTAATTGAGGTACATTACCTAGAAACTAAAAAGGTCACACATGGAACATAATTGACACCTCATAACCCCTATTAATGATTACAGAAATGCAAATTAGTACTTTTCAGATTCCAATGAGTAGCATAACTCCTCTACAGCTTTGAATTATGTTTCCATTTGCTTACAATCTTTACTCTTTAAAATGTTTCATTTACTTTTTTCCAAAAGTAACCTCAGTCTACATAAAAAAATTTACGTTATATAAATTATGCTATTCATAAAAAGTCCATTAAGCTGCAATTATATTTCTGTATAATAGGCATAGAGTAAGAGAAAGAACTGATACCAATATAGGAATAACACAATGCTTCAGTAACCTCCCTTTAAGGCTACGTGCACTGACACCTTTTCTGTTTCATGGAATTTCACAAAAATATTTGCTTTTCCTTCTGAAGACAAACTTGGAACTTAACAAAATTTCAGGTGCTGGAATCTAAATTATGGGTTTATTTAAAGGCTGTGGTGTGGTGGTGGTTGTTGCGTACAAAAGGAACAACCCTGACGCTCAAGGATGGGGCAACATTAAGAGTTAGCTACTAAACTTGACTAATCTTTCTGTCCGGTTAAGTACAGCTATTTAGAAGGTTGGTGCATCAGAGTTCATATCCTACTGGCTTTACTACAACTAATGCCACAGTTTCTGGTGCTTTTATTAAATCCTGTAGCATCACAGTATGACATCATCATACTGCATCACTGAGCAGTAAGAGTTCCTTCCCTTGTAGGCTGTAACATTTTTAATGCTGACAGAGACCAAAGAAAGATCTGATGGAGTGTCAAAATTCTTTGAAATAGGATTTTTTAATTTTTTTTTAATGCCTTGATCTAATTCCATCTGAAACTTAGATCCTCTGCTGCTTTTCTGAAGTAAAGATTTTGAAAGAGTAAGATTTTTTTTTTTAAGCACTTTGCTTTTATGTGTGAGCCAGGAGTTAGAGCTCATTGCCAGCTCTATGTTATTTGCCAGTAAGCATGTTGGTTTTTAAACTCCAAACTTCTCCTCTTGCCAAATATGCACAGAGGCAGCAAGTTTTGTACCAAAAAAACCCCCACCAAAACGCGAAAGTTTGAAATTAGATCAGGGCGCTCAGGGACGCGGCCATACAACACAGATGTTCTTTCGCATGTATTTCCGCGTGAGCGGTCAAGCACTGGAACGGGTTGCCCAGAGCGGCTGTGACATCTCCATACTTGCAGATACTCCAAACCTGACTCTAGCACAGCAACCTGCTTTAGCTGACCCCCCTTGGAGCAGGGCAGCACCTTCCAAAGGTCTCTTTCAACCTCAGCTCTTCTGTGATTTCCCCACCCCTCAGAGATTCCTGGACAGCCTGCAGAAGACACAAGTATCCCCTTTCTAAATGTTCATTTCGCTGATTATACAAACCTGTATCTGCCACTAATTGCTGCTGCCTAACAAGTTCAGGTTTTGTTGTGCCTTGGGCCAGCTTTGTCTCATGGTGTGTTTGTGTCTTTCACAGAGAGCACAGGTTTGGCTCCTTTTCTCCTGCGTTCCCCCTGATGTCATTAGATTGCAGCAGACCTAACTGTAGTCCCCAGACGCCTTCCTTATGGGCCTCTTGGCACTGCAGACACAGTAAAATGAATGTAAAGACCAATCTGGCCTTTCTTGAACTTTCTCAATTTCTCCCGAGGGCCTCTAAGAGTTATCATCCACATCCAGCTCTCCATCCTGATCTGCACTATCTGTAATTAAAGGCTGTGGATTACAGACTCCCCAAATTATTCACAGTGTTTAAAAAGACATGCAGGTTTTAAGTACTGCTTATGTCTGTACATCAAAGCACACATAACTCTTCCAGAACAGTGGTTTGCTGCTCTCGCACATGGTATGTAGTCTTTGTTCTGCAAGGAGGCTCATTGCACCAAGTCTTCACCTATTGTGAGCTGATAGAGCTACACTCTACAGCCTGAATAACCAGCACTGCTGAGAAGTTCCCTAATTGTGAATGGGAAGATAGTCTTTAGCAGTGTCTGACCTCTTCAAATTTTTACCTTGCAGAAAAATTTTAGAATGACACCATTGATTTATTTGCTTTTCCCAGCTGACTGGTATGTTGATTTATAAAGTCATTTGGTGGAAGGTTTTTTTCTTTTTTCCTAAGGCTGTGTAAAACGCAGGGTTGTGCTTGAAACAATTTATTGTTCTGAGCTTTAAAAATTGCATGTATATTTAACAGTTTAAAGCAGGTAGCCATCTTATAATAGAGGTTGTAGTTTTCCTTGGTAGCTATCTATCTTAGGATGCAGTCTGAATGTTGAAGATGAATAGTGCAGAACCCTCACCTCGATTGTTGGTAAATAGTGCAGAACACCACCATGGCTCATTTCCCATTTGATTCATTGGATTGTTTTTTCACCCCTTACTTAGAAGTCATGAACACCACTCTTTTTGTCTCTTCCTTCTGTTTAAGACCATAAATGCTTTATGCTTGTACTGCACAGCTTAATGGCATAGTCGTGGTGAAGACAACTAAAGGAGTTCCATAAAAGAATTTGAGATTTTTGAGGTCCTGAAGTTCCTACTGTCTTGTGGCACTAACCTGTATTCTTTTCTCTTTTCTAAACAAAAGGATACCGAAGTCCAGCGGCCATTCCAGCTCTTAACACGTATAAAAATAAATAAGTAAATAAATTGCATGTTAGAATCATAGCTCCATGTCCTAGTAGCACTCTTCCTATTAACAGGTAACTGAATAGTAATTTCATTTAGTAAATTGACAAAGATTTCATGACATTTGAATTTAGTCAGTTATGACATCATTGTCCAGTTACTGGAAGTCAGTCCAAAGAAATAAACATGCAGGAGAAAAAGCCACTTTTTCTTTAAAGTGTTAGGCATTTCAGTATCCTAATTAGTCCATCAACTTTTAATATGAGTTATCTTCCCAATCTAAGCCCTTTCCTCGTTAGCATTTTAAGTAAACAGTCACCCCTTTCCCCCCTGCCAAAGAAATAGGAGTCCACTGTCAACTTCCAACCCACAGACAGTCCTCCCCTTCTGTAAGAGCTGTATGCATTTATTTCTTCCAGTAATATAATTTCCTTCTACTAAATCTCTTACTATTAAAACACATAACAAGCTTTTAAACTTTTAAAAGCAGAAAAGTAATGGATACGCGGTCAGGGATATGGTGTATCACTGTTTCTTTCATTTAAAATGCTGCTTCGGACCAAGTTTGAATTTTCTCTGTAATCCAAACGTCAGTTTCTCTCGCGTTCAAATGCAGCTTGTTCCTCTCTTCCTTTTTGCTTTCAGCCAAACAGTCTGCTGTTTGTGGTATTTTTTTTCAAGTCAAAATGAAATTACTGATATTGTAATTCAATGCCGCATTTAAAAATTGATTTGCTTTGTAAAAATAGCTTGGAGTGCCGTTACAGATACACTGGCTAGACTCTCTGACTTTGAGTTATCACCTGCAGGAGACTAAAACCAAAATTTGTACCGAATTACCAGACTGTTGTGCACAGCACTAGACGGGGATGAAATGACAGGAGTTTCAAGTTGCAGGGAGTTGTAATGATAGAATCTTTAATGCAGTGCAAACTTTTCCTAAGACTCAAATGCAGGCAAATCCCAAGGTCATTCACTCAGAAGGGCTGCAGCATATATTGACTGTTTTCTTGCTTTTATTGAATGGTTTCAGTCATAGAGTTCATTATGTCAGCTTGAATGATTGATTATTTTAGCACTGGTTAATAAAAGTTTAGAAGTCAAAAGGCAGATCATATTTTTGTGTTTGCTGATCTTTCTCAACTAATTTATTTGTTTGTTTGTTCTCGTTTAATCCTTGTTAGTTCCGCGCGGCGAGACTGAGTTTCTCTTCTCTCTGCCTTTGGCAGTCGCAGTTTCAGAGGACTGTAAACTCGCCGTTGACACCTAAATTAAGTTTTGGAGATTGACCACGCTGGTTGCCTTTATTTGTAATTTAAATTCTTTAAAACAGGTTTGATTCTTGATAATGTTTTTTTCGGTTCTTGATATTGGTAAGAAGGCTGATGGCTGATCGTGAGAAGTAATACGCTTCTTTCGGCATCTAGTGATGTCTGCTTGCTTCCTACGAAAACTGCCGAAGGGGGGAAACTCCCCAAATCAAAGCAAATATCTTAATCAGAATATAAAGAAACTAATTTGAAGAGAATTAGGCAACTGCACTACAGCATCTAAATATTTTACAGGATTCAAAAATATATTCTTTCTCTTCCATATCAAAGCGATGTCACTATATATTTAGCTCAAAAGAGTGTTCAAAATTCAACACAGGAGGAGGAAATTATCGTAGAGAAATGTTGAGTGCATAAAAAGCTGGAGTAGTAAATAGACCCAAGAACAAACATTCATGGGAGAGTGTAAAATGCGCCACGTAGTCACTTATCTACAGTATAATATAGGTATGTATATACACATCATACATGGAACTTATCACCTGGAGAGCATTTCCTTCAGTTCATTAATTTAGCTTACTGTGTTCCTCCCTTTTTCTTTCATTCTGCCTCATCTCACGTACACATCATTGTTTTCAACAATAGCTTTATTGGTGTGCTCTCAGTAAAAGTAGTAGGTCTTTTAGTGCTGCTGTTGGAGGAGTGGTTGTGTTGACAGTTTCTCCTGTTTGGGAAGAAAGGCAGGTTAGGGGTAGAACAGCTCATTGTCTTAAGACATGCTCAGTTTCCATGAGGTAAACTCTAGGCAATGCCACCAAATACAGCCAGTTGTGTATGTTCCTAGTACATGACCCAAAGATTTAGAAAAGCATCGTTCTTTAAAATGGTCAAGTTTAGTTAGAAACTTCCATGTTGGTTGAGCTCTACTTGCTTCACTTTCTGGTTCAAAAGCACCAATATGAAACTAATAAACATCTCAAGTTTTCCTAAGTTAATATGACATTTTAGTAAGATACTAAATTTGCATATTTTCATTATGAAATAACAGAAAATACAACTCTTGAAGAATTAACCTGCACCATGCAGAAGGACAACGCAAGACCTCAGTCTTGTTCTTGTGGTTCACAGCCATAAAAACAAACCAGCCAACCCCCTCCTATTCCTATCAGCTCATCTATACAGAAATAGAGGTGACACATTTTAGGATTGGTTACAATTAACGGCTACAATCCATCCCTATCTCAAACCTGGAAAAACGAGATGCACATCCAATTAGATACGGGGCAGAGTTTTGGTCTGTGATCAATTAGAGTCCTAGTAATAATAAGTTTATATTCTTAGTGGGTTAGGTTTTGAGAAATGGAGAAATAACCTTCGTAAAGAAGAAAATTCCTTATTTTATTACTGCAATGTCTAGAGACGGGGGCTGGCAGTAGGCTAGAAAAAAAAAGGCATCACCTTAGAACACGTCTGCCAGATAAGTTATTTTACAATTAAGTTATTGTTTTATGAAGTGCATCTTTACTTTTCATAGGTTGTGAAACACAGAATAAAGTGTTTACCAAAAGAGTAAGGCATAGTATGATGTGTATCATATTTATTTCTCCATGAACCATGGCGGTCGCATTTATTTTACTTAGCAGCAGCTTCTAATAGAAGAGCAAACATTTAACAGGGGAAAAGAGAAACTTTTAACACACAGCACAGAAGGTGTATTTTAAATTGCAAATCACTTTTAGATTCTTGCGTTGCCCCTTTAAATCCTGATTCTAGCAATATGTAAGGGATAAAAGTGCTTTTAACTGTTGCTTTTAAGAAGCTCTTTTCTATTTCCCTTTGGAGGCATTACAGCTATCACATTGCTCTGTTGCTCATTCGTTGTGCTCAAGTGCAGTATTTGATGTAGCTGATGTTGCATGTCCAAAATGTGCACCTGGGAAATAATAGGGGAAGATTTTGAATGCAGTGTTTTATTACAGACTGGTTGGGGGGAGGCATCTTTTTTGGTTTGGGGTTTGGTTTTCTTTCTTTTTTTTTTTTTGGTTATTATTATTATTCTGATGCACTCAACAGTTTCTTCTGGAAGCCTGTAACTCTGGTGTCTGAAAGACAAGAAATTAGTTGCACATTCAGATCTACAGCTTGTTACCTGTAACTATCAATCACTATCCAAGCACAATGCTACAAATTCCTGTGTTTATCCTCTTAAAAATGTCTTTTCTCCACTGCGAATTTGAGAATAAACCGTGTAACTCTGCAGTACTTTTACAAACTAATAGACAATGCTTGGATTCCTAGTTAACTTTTTATCTTTCTTTAAAGCATGCTCTATTGGTCAAGGCTGGCTGTGAGATGCTGTGGGGCTCATAACAAATTCTTCTCTTGTATGGCTATTTACTTTAATGCCGTTTTGCCAACCATTTGGAGATGATAGGAACGTGCACTATGTGGGGAAAAAAAGTGGGTTGCCTCTGTAGTGACTGGGAGGGAAAATAAATGATCAGACTACATAAAGACATTTCAAGGTTGTTTTTCAGGGAAAACTTTGTTTTAAAGAACAATAATAATAAAAAAAAGTTAAATAATAAAATTATG
>JAAGNO010023240.1:108204-130631 GCA_033439905.1 Ceryle rudis | reverse complement strand
TTTTAATTTTATTATTCCACTAGTACTTTTCTTCCCTTCCTCTCTTCCTGCTGCCACCCTGGCCTCCCTTCCCACCCAACCTGTGGTCCAGATATCTGGTATCTGTCCCAGAACAAGAGTCTTTCTGAGTCCAGAAAGGTGTATTTCATGCACTTGGATGGCAGCAGGCAGAACTTAGTGGGGATGAAATTACTAAGCACTCCTGCTATGTATATGAGCAGTCATTAACACACTTATGGGCTGTGGCTTTTTTTGGTCACAATGTGGCTCAAATCAATGAGTGTAAATGTGAAGTAAAGAAAATGGCACATCTGTGTCAGCTCTGTAAATGCAGTATCACTTAGAGGTTAGGTAGAAATTAGTGTCAGGCACCATAATGTGGAATATTACTATTTAAAAGCAGACTTCGTGCTGATTCCCATGCAAACAGGTTGCTGTCAGGGAATGCTGATTTAACTGGCAAAGGCTTGTGGTGTGCCAAGGGCTCCTGACATGCTGCTCTGTATTAATACATTTATTCATTCCCACATATTCCTGATATCTAGAGCAAGTGACAGAAAACCACTAAGCTGTGGAGAGTTTCTCTAAAATTTTTTGATTATCTGACAGTGTTTGTGAAGGTGCTAATACCTCTTCATCCAACATTTCTCAAAGAAAATCAGAATAGCCCTGTGCTAGATGTGCAATTTGTGGCTGATAGCAGTAGCTCGGTTGCAGTTGGCAGATATTTCTGTCTGGCACTCTATAGCTGCAGTGCTGTTGCTTGTATTTCTGAAATGTTTATGCTCTGTCAGTCAAGAGACAGCAGATGCCATTAAAACCATCTCAGCACTTTCCTGCTGCACAATAATTACAGCATCTCTTCTTAGCACAGCAAAATGTTATGACTTGCTGAGACCTCTTTTAATTTCTTGTGTAGTTGTAGATAATTTTTCATGATGAGTCTGTGTTTCAAGCACAATTTAGAAGAAAAAGTCACTGTGTGTCTCTAGACAAGTTACAAGACTTTAGTATTGACTTTCATTCTGTGCATTGCCCTCCCACCTCACTGGCACAACTAACGTGGTACAAGGAGTGGTAATTCACTTTGGTATGGTGTGATAACTGTAAAAGAGTAAAAGGCAGAGCTCCTGAGTGGTAGATGTAGTTTATGTGTAATTGTATATGTGCCCTCTGGACATAGCTCATTTAGCTGTATAATATAATCAGATTAAATACAAAATAAGACACTTTCCTTGAGAAACCACCTACATCTCATATCTTTTCAATAAATATATTGGAGTGGACAGTCTTTGCATGGGGTTTTAGTAGGTCAAGGGCTGCGGGTCAAGGGCTGTCTGTTAGTATCTGTGGTGACCTGCAAGCTGAAGTTCAGTGTCCTGTAGTAATTAGAAAAACGACATAATAAAATACCAGAGGAAGCAAACTGGTGTTGGCAAAGAGGGAGACACAATATGGTAGCAGTACTTTTGTGACATAAATTTGCATTACTTTTTGGCTTTCTGTAAGCCACATAAAATATTCTTATTGTGCCCTGTGTTGTAAAATCTGCCCCAGTGCATTAATATAAAAATAACAGCAAAGGCAAGTCCCGGAATTACAGCTGCGGAACTGCAAAAAAAATCTGGGCTTGGAGACACTGCAGAAGTACTGTTTAGCTGCAACCACAGCTGCCTCAGTGGTGAGAGCGGGAAAGGGATGGTACACAAGCACTGGTACATGGGCTTCCCTTTTGTCCTTTGCACACAACATGGGGCTTTCCTTAGTTGAGCATGGAGGCTGAGGAATCCCTATGGCCTTGGGAACTGTTCAGCAGACTCTTCCTGGGGCTATTAGATGAGTGGCCAGATGTCCCTAGAAAGGGATGGACTTGGGTTAGAAAATAATGTAGTCTGTATGAAATTGTATTTGAGCAAGTGGAATAGTTTCACTGAGTTTGATGTTGCTACTCACCTATACCTTTAAGACAAAGCCTGGGTTCAGATATTTAGCTGCAGCCATTTGAAGGCTTCTCTGTGTTGTGTTCATCCAAGGCCTTTTACTGAATTACAGATAGAGATTCACATATAACTTTGAACCTATTCCATTAGCTGGAATAATATGTTTTCTCACCACAGGCTTTGAGTTGCAGGCACAATATGTCCTTTTCTCTAAGCCAGTCTGTAGATGTGATGATGTCTCTGCCTTTCATGTTGACTGGAGTTTGGAAGTTTCTGAAGGGTTGCACTTGCCATGAATCATCCTTGCAGCTTCTACCCCATTTCCTAGAAACCTGGAAGCTACCAGTGTGAAAGAGTTCAAACTACTTTCTCCACACCAATTTTTTTTTTTTTTCACAGCTCAAATTTCATGCATTTCACAGAAAGTGATTTTCTCTGCTCCTGAATTATGAACTTTAACACTTTGGCTGGTTTTTTATCAATTATTTGAAGGCCACTTCAGTCCTGAGACAGAAAATAAGTTTGGCATTTTATTACAGGTGATGTAACCCCAAGTATATAAATAAGTATCCACTTCTTTGGTTTTTGGGAAATGAGGAAATCTTGCATATTTGGATGAATCTTTGGAAAAAAAAAAATGTGGTGAATAAATAATGGTGTCAAAATACAGGTTGAGGAAATCCTTATGAAGCAGAAGGGTGCTAGTGCCTGACAGCATGGCTTCATAAGCCTCCTGGGTGGGAAGCAAACCACATTTTTTTCTTAGTTCTACAAATATTTCAGGAGAGGATAGAGTAACAGATCTTAGTCTTCTGTGGTGATGGAGAGTGTTGAATGAAATGAAGGCCACATTCAAGTTAAGAAGGTTAAAACTGAACATGACTTTTTTGTAAATACTCCCCTTGGGACAATAATTTTTCATGTTGTTCCAGCTTTTCTGTTTTTTTTTTTGTTTTGTTTTGTTTTGTTTTTCTAAAAGCAAAAACATGATGTACCAAACCCATAGCAATATTTTTCCTTGCTGGATATTTTTAAGATTAAATTAGCTCTAGTTATAGATATGGAAAGAGAAATGGTTGATGCATAGGATGTGGGATGTGCTTTAATTTTTTTATAATTCATTTTGTAATTCTGTTCTTTTGCCTTTGGCATCACACTTTTGCCTTAGCATTTTTTTTTTTATATTGACTGAAGAATCAAAATAAATACTAGACAATATTTATCTGGAGAATTTATTTAGATAATTGAATATGAAGGAAAAGATAGGGTACAGCCTTTCAGTCTGGAGTGACATCAAAAACACTGTTACTAGGTCTGAGAATTAATTTAAAAATCATCTGAAGCATTCCTAAGCAACACAGGGATTCATGCATAGGTATCATATATTTAATGTATCTCAAGCCACAAAACTAATGTTCTGGCAGTGTTCAGTGAGTGAGAGGTTAATAGAAGTTCAGATATTAATCTGGTTCTGTTCTAGTTGCAGCTTGTGGTGCAGAAATGTACTCGGCTTTTAGACTGCTTCTGTAAATGGGAGGCTAGTGCTTTGGGTATTTTTTATATCTAGATGTATACAGACTGATTGGACAGCTGTCAAAGCGTTATTGCGCAGGCTTTTGGAAATCTGGCACCAGAGGTAGCCTCTGTTAATCTACTGTGCTGGCACTCGCTGAGCAGCTGCATTACAGGGGTGTGCAGTGCATGCAGAGTGACCCCATTAGGCAATGCAGTGTGACTGTGCAGGTGAGAATGTGGATCTTTGGCAAGGGCATCTGCTGCAGAAATTTTGGGTCCTGTTGGCTTGCTTTCACTGTATTGTCACCTGCTCAAAAACAGTATGTGCCCCATTTAATGATCAATTAATCCCAAGAAGATTTAGAGTATCTGGAAAAGGGTTAGAAAACACAAAGATTCCTTGAAAACAAATACTGAGATGAAGGTGAAAAGGTGGCTTAAAGACTTTTTTCCCAGACGTTTTTGTCTTATCATAGTAGTAATGACAGGGCAGGAGTGGGAGCAGCATAACAAAATTTAGAAGAAAATGCAGTGTTTGGAGAGTCTTTTGTCCCCTGTCAGTCCATATGAAAATAACTATTGGAGGAATCCGGGGGTTGGGGTAGGGAATCTGCTTGCTGGATGTGCCATGCAGCTCTTGCATACTCTGTGCTCAAGACAATGGGTGGAAAGAAGATGACATCTCTGCACCAGTGGTTTTTTGCTGCATAGCTGCACTGCATGGGCTTCAGCCTTCTGTGCCCTATCCACAATGTTCTTTTCAATCCAATGCCAATTTCCCTAAGCATTAAAATGCTTTTTCAGTCCTGAAATAGAGGAGAGATGCAATGAGAGCAGCTGAAAGGAGGTAATGGAGCAGAAAAAAAGAGCTGATGGAAAGAGCCGTGTCTGTAGAGAGGATGTACTGCAAAGAAATTTTGATGGGAAATCTCATCCCCTACATCTTGAAGATTTTTCTGCTACTCAGATCCTTCAGTTTGGGAAGGAGACAGTCTCACTCACTTTGTGATCTTTCTTTTTCTTTTGATTCTCTATAGTATCCAAGTGGCCTTTGGCTCCCCTTTTAGTCATGCAACATGTGTCAGGCTATATAATGCATGCACTGTTACCAGCAAGTCAGCAAGCTAAAAGAAAAGGTGAAGGGAATGAGGTCAGGAGTAAATGCACTATATTGCTAACATCCAATTCTCCCACATGTAATTTCAGTATCTAGTTTATTTAAAATGCAGGTGACTTCCCCACCACAGATCTTGTTCACCATATGAAAAAACACTTGCAGTAAAGCTTACATGGGCTGATTATTTATTTTTGGGTGGAGGAAGAAAAGAGAATAAAAATGTGTGGGGTTTTTGTGTGGTGAAACAAGGCAGGCAAAAAAAAATTGAATAATAACTTTCATGGCCAAATAATTCCACAGTTGTCAGAATTATCATACTTGAATAAAATCGTAAAAAAGAAACAAACACTTGAGCATTAAAAAAAAAATAAGGACAGGAAAGAAAAATTGCTCTTTCCTATCTCTGGCTCCTTTCACAGAACTTGAGATATCTTACTCTTGGCAAGTCAGATGATGAACTACTTGTTAATTAAGTGGTCAAAAAAAGTAGCTGGAAAAGGAGTTTGGAATCTGAGACAGCTCAGCATGAAGAAAACCATCTCTGTGATCAATCCTGTCAGTTTGTGACACCTTAATTAAAAGTTATCTTTGGCAGTATGAAGGCAGCTCAAGTGCTGGGAAAGCAGACAGCTAAGCATTTTGTTGTGGTCATTTGGGAACAACATACTGAAGGGATCAGCAGCCAGTCCTGCTCCCATCAGGAAGAGAGAACTGTAGGTATTGCAGTGGAAGTGGGCAGGGAGCATCAGGGATGGATCTGGCCTGGCTCAGGCAGATCACTCTCATGGTGGAGAGCAGTGGCTTTGGGCTGCAGAGCATTTGGATCTTCCCTTGTGGCTCTAATTGAAGTTTCATGTGCTCCTGTGCCAGCCATTCTGTCATCCAGCACTTCTGGTTTGCATCACATCTTTTGCCTTGCTGACATTTGATCTATGTAGGACAGCAGTTGTCTCTCAGTCTATATACTCCTTCCCTAGAGGGAGGGTGGTGTTTGAAAATCAGGTGGTGATCTTGAAGCAGACCTCATGTTACTGGGAAGTTGGTGACAAAACTGTGGAGAAGTGGGAAAAGTTGAGGTCTTGTTGGACGAGCTGATTTTAGTTTCGGCCAAGTTGTTTAAAATGAACTGTCTTTAATGAAATGTCTAAGAAAAAAAAACCAAACCCACATAGTAGTGTTTATGTGTGTAATAATTGTCCCCTGTGCTGTCCTGTCATATTTATAGAAAAAATAGGATCATTTATTACAGCAAAGAATAGATTTTTCTATTTGGTTGCTGAACCAAATTGCTTGATTTAAAAAAAAAAAAAAAAAAAAAAAAAATCCATCATTTTAGACTCCTGGAGCTTTTTTTCTTTGACTTAGTGTGTCATTTTATTTTGAGGGGTTAATTCTCTTCCATCTAATTAAATTTAGGATGGTTAGACCAAAAAAAAAAAAGTTTCACAATGAAAAAGTATTTTTTTAGAATATGTTGAAATGCAACATTTCAGCATCTTTGGAAACAAGATGCTCTTAGAAAATTTCACAATGAAAAATGCACTGTTCCAAAATCCCTCCTGCCTTTTTCGTTTGTTTGTTTTGTTTCTTTTAGTTTGTTTGTTTGCTTGGTTTGGTTGTTTTGTTGAAAATTCCCACCAACTGTGGCCTGGATTCAGAAATAAAGTCTTCCTGTTACAGCCTTTTTCAATGATTTTTCTATTCTCTCACAAGAAAATTGTTTTCATCCACTTTTTACCTGTGTTCTTGGGAAAATGCTTATTTTCCTTGGAGAATTCAGACGGGGGGTGAAAAAAATAGAAATCTGTGTCAACTCCATGGTGGTTGTTGCTGATTCATTGCCTTCCCTTGATGTGCGTGGCACTCAGGTGGTGATCGGTAAGGAGAAATTAATCATTTAGTTTGCTCAAGACAAAAAATAAAAAGCAGTTACAAGAAAATCACATCCTGAAAAAGGAAGTGAGCCCATTTTAACATGTTTATGAATGAGAGCTTCATTATGAAGGATAAAGAAGAAAACTCATGAAAGCCTGTAGGACCCCATCTATTTATGTGATTCCTTCAATGGGAATCTAACTGTGGAGGCTGATCCATGAGAAAATTGTTATTTCTTTTAAGTAGTAGTTGAAAATGGATATTTACATTCTTCTACAATAATTGTTGACCATGTTTTGAACAGAGCTCTTTCCAGTAAATAAACTATCATCAACCAGTAACTGCTTAGTGGCTGGTAAGCAGAAGTAGTGAACTCAAATGGATAGGTAGGCTCAAGAGAGAGATTGTTATATTATTATTATTTAATATTTATGCTGTTTATTCTAGAGAGGAGAAGGCATGGGCAGTTAGAACAATCTTAATGTATGTGAAAGGCTTTTCCAAGAAGCAAAGCATAGCTTTTCTTCAATACTGCTTAGGGAGCAAAGGAGCTGATCTCAAGCCAGAGAGAGTGAAATGAAGGATTGATGGTAGAAGTGGCTCAAGAATTCCTCCTGCTCCCCTGCAGCCCCTTGCCCAGACCCAGCTGCAGCTGCTTCTTTTCTCAGTCATGCTGATATAAATCTGTGTACAGATAGGGCAGATTGCTCCAGATTTAAAAAAAAAATAAATTTCTCTGCTGAGTGGGTGGAGGGAGCTGTGAGCCTGAAAGGCTGAAAAGGCCCTGTTTTCTTGATAGACACCAAACTTTTTCAGTGACTCCATAGTTGTGACAGCAGTCTAAAATTTTGTATAAATTGACAGGACTTCTCTGGGCTACCTGCTTGTGTCACAGAGATGTCCACGGCCCAAGAACTTGGAGCATGGTGAGCAGAAAGCGGCTAGATGATCGACCTTGTACATTTGAACAGCTGTTGTGACTCTGTCTTGGACTTAAGGGGAGAACTTGGTATCTTTTCTGCTGGTGGCCCATATTTTCCCATGGTTTCAGAGGTGGAAAAGGAGAAACCTTCAAGAAGAAAACTGGGAATACATGTCAATAGAGAATGAAATAACTTCTCAGTAATAGGGTTCTCGGTAGCTTGATGGAGATCCAGTGACAGTCTGCCATGAGCAAATTCCAAGGCTACTATCAGTCTTTGACTGATTTTTCTTGGTATAGATCATTTTAGTGGGTGAGCACTATACAGATGTGATTTATATTCTCAGCAGCACCCTTATAAGGAAGTGCTAATAAACCCATCTCCTGTCTGATTTTAAAAGTCAGAGTGCAAACCAGCAATATTTAAACATTTTCTTTGTGATCTGTTTGGTTTGTTATGCACATATGTATACTGAAAAGTGGGGTTTTTTGAGTGTTAAGTATATGTGTTCTGAGGTAGCTATTACTATTCTAATTGTATAAACAGTGGTGAGATGAACTACTGAAATTAAATCCTGATCCTTGACTACACAAAGCATTTCATGTCAGAAGCAACAATATTTTTATGGCTCTCAATTAATCTTCCCCCACCCCTCTGGAAATTTTTTTCCAGAGGAAATTTCAAAATCCCACCCTTCCATTGTTATTGGGAATTGCATTTGTTTTTGTTTCAATTTCCGTGGCAACAGGAAATTTTGTTTTCTGACAGGCTTTACAGAAAGAAGTCTGATTTCCCTGGTCTCTTTTGAATATATCAGTTTGCATTTTTATCCCTGCTAGTATTTTGAACCTCTGTCCTTAACCCCTTGACTCCATGTAGTTCACTGAAATCTGTTCTGTTTCTCTCTAGGACTTTTTTTTTTTTTTTTTTTTTTTTTTTTTTTCTTTTTTATTTTTTTTTGTTTTATTTTTATTTTTATCTAAAAGGAGGTTGTAGAAAGGTGGGGTTTGGTTTCTTCTCCAATGGTCTCAAGTTGCCCCAGGGGAGGTTTATGTGGGACACTAGGAAAAACTTCACTCAAAGGCTTGTTAAGCAATTGAACCGTTGCCCAGGGAGGTGGTGGAGTCACCATCTGTGGAGGTATTTAAAAGACATGTAGATGAGGTGCTCAGGGACATGGTTTAGTGGTGGGATTTGCAGTGTTAAGTTAATAATGGTCTTATAGGTCTTTTCCAACAGAAACAATTCTATGATTTTATGATTCAGGGTGCTGATATCAGAAATATAGCCACATTTTGTTCTTAGAATTTTATTTCTTTCCTTACAGAAGTATTATTACTTTTTAAATTACTTCTAAGCACTAAACTTATTCCAAATTTGGCTTCAGGGTTGTGGAATATAACCTTTATCAGTTCAGAGTCAGGACCTAACTTTCTTGGTTATGTTTTGCTTACATTCATATATCTTACTATGTTTGACATGCTGATCAGCCAGTCTATGGGTGTGCTTGAAAAGTTTCTTATAAATAGTGTAAGAGCTACATAATCATTAAACTTTGTACTGTCTCCTGCAATTTTGAACAAAATATTGCAAGTAATTTCTGAATAGATGCCAGACTTCTGTGGTTTGTAAAGCTGCCTTGTTCTCTGTGTGAATGATGGAATCTTAATTATATTTAACACTGACCTCACCTGATCCACCAAACTGTTTATCATAAGTGCTATAAAACTTCAAGATAGGTAGTTTAAATTCAAGCAGACTCTTAAGTTGAATGTGAAAGAAGAATGGAAGAAAGTCAGAGGTATGGTAGTCTTAGTCTTCTGTGCTTTGCTTACTTGATTAGCAATTTTCACAAGTATTGCTGAAATAAATTACACCTCTGTGTCCCACTAGCAAGTGTTTAATCTGTGAATCATACTGTAAATACTGTTGTGCCACTCTGAGCCTGGCCTGTTTTCTTGCTTAGTTCCTATCCAGCTGAGCTGGAATACATGCATGGCTCCTTAACTGGAGGGAAAAGTATTTCTAGTAAATCCCAAAACATCTCCCTACTCTTTGGCCCTGCTCTGTAAATCAAAGTAAGGCAGAACCCATAGCTGTGAAGGCTGTGCAGGTCTGATGAAAGGAAAAAAAGCCAGCAACCCTGACATGTGAGTTATTGCCAGCAGGATAAACCCCAGAATGTCTTTGAACTCTGTTTTGCCACCACAACAGTTGGAGTACTTTACAAAAGAGCTGAAAAACATGGTGTTCTTGGATCACAGCTTCTGGAGATAGCTTCTTCAGAGGAGAGCTGGTACCCTCAAATGGTGTTTCCAGCTGCTTCCTAGTTCTTTAGAGAATGTTGTGGTGATAGAAGGTAACTTTAATTTCATTAAAGCATTAATAAGATTTAACTTCCAGTACAGTCTATTTGGGCAGTTATATGCAGTCTTTGTTATTTTTAGGCTTTTTCTATATTTATCCATGCCCTTGGTGTACTTGCTTCTCATTATTAATAGATATTATAAAGACTTTGTTATTGTTGATACAGTTGAGTTTTCCATTGATGTTGAGATCTGAGCTTAATAATGACTCTCTTCTCGTTTGAAAGTCATGAAAAAAATGGTCAGCATTTTTATATTTTGCCATCAATGAAATATAGCCAGCTTGTATTACCAGCATAGAAATTTATAACTATATCTTTTCTTTTTTTTTTCTCTTACTTGTCAGTTCTTTCTGTTATTTCATGGATCATGTGAGAAAACTGCATAGGCTCTAAACTGTGGGAAGATTCAATCCTTGTATTTCAATT
Source organism: Ceryle rudis (assembly GCA_033439905.1). Taxonomy (NCBI): domain Eukaryota; kingdom Metazoa; phylum Chordata; class Aves; order Coraciiformes; family Cerylidae; genus Ceryle; species Ceryle rudis. The sequence goes on along the minus strand of JAAGNO010023240.1, from coordinate 120,467 downwards.
TCTGTCAAGCAAACCTATTATGTTGCACAGCTCATTTGGGTGTTGTTTTGCTTTTAGGTAAACATATTGAAGACTGTATCTATTTATGACTTTAGGCCCTTGTGAATGGCTACTGCTGGTCATCTGTTGCTGGTTCAGAAGTATTCTTTAATCATACAGGAAAAGGAGCATGGGTGAAACTTGATGATTTCTTCATGTGGGAAAGTGCACATTCATTTTTGGTCTAGATTAGTTCACTAGAAACTGTATTCCAGTCCATGCCTTTGTAAATCCTTGAAATAACTTTTCTGAATTCTATGGGTGTAAAGAAACAATTAGTTTTCCATCATCTGTCCTTACTCAGTCAAAAAACATATCCCTTAGTGAATATAGGAAAGCCACTTTCAGTATGAAATCAAATGTCAGCAAAATATATTACTTATTTTGCTTAAGTATCTAAGGATTTTTCATGCCTCATTTTCATGACTTGATGTATTCAGGTAGGATGTGCTCAACTAATTCTTAAATCTCAGAATTTTCGTTGTGTCCCAGAGGAATGTGCATCCTTATTAAGTACTGCAGGCTTTAGAATAGTTCACAATTACTTGTATCAAAGCATCTTTATTTCTTCTAGACCCTTCCATAAAAATATTGTTAGGGTCAGACTAGAAAGCTGCAGGTCTGGTTGCTGCAAAGGACAGACAGGTGCTGCAAAGGCTCGTTTGGAACTTAAGCTGGCCAATTCTGTCAAGGATAATAAAAAGTGTTTTTATAAATACATTAATACCAAAAGGAGGGCCACGCAAAATCTCCATTCTTTACTGGATGAAGGGGGGAACATAGTAATGAAAGAAAAGGAAAAGGCTGAGGTGCTCAGTGCCTTCCTTGCCTCAGTCTTTAACAAAAAGACTGACTATCCTCAGGGCAACTGGGCTCCCGAGTTGGTAGATGATGAGCGGGGATGATGGGGAGCAGAATATCCCTTCTGAAATCCAGGAGGAAGTAGTGACCTGCTGTGCCAGTTAGATCCTAACAAGTCTATGGATCCAGATGGGATTCATCCTAGGGTGCTTAGGGAGTTGGCACAAGAGCTGGCTAAACCTGTGTCCATCATTTATCACTGGTTCTGGCTAACCAGGGAGGACCCCGATGACTGGAGGTTGGCCAGTGTGACACCCATCCACAAGAAGGGCCGGAAGGAGGATCAGAAAACTATAGGCCTGTCAGCCTGACCTCGGTGGCTGGCAAGTTATGGAGCAGATCATGCTGAGTGCCATCAATTGGCACGTACAAGAAAAACAGGGACTTAGGCACAGCCAGCATGGGTTTAGGAAAGGAAGGTCCTGCCTAATGAATTTGATTTCATTCTATGACTGGGTGACCCATCTGGTAGACGAGGGGAAGGCTGTTGATGTGGTCTACCTAGACTTCAGCAAAACCTTTGACAGTCTTCCACAGCATCCTTCTGGAAAAGCTGGCAGCCCATGGCTTGGACAAGTGCACCCTTTGCTGGGTTAAAATCTGTCTGGATGACCGGGCACAGAGAGTGGTTGTAAAGTGTGCCACATCCAGTTGGTGTCTGGTGATGAGTGGTGTCCCCCAGGGATCAGGACTGGGCCCAGTTCTATTCAACATCTTTATTGATGACCTGGATGAGGGGATTGAGTGTACCGTTAATAAATTTGCGGATGACACTAAGTTGGGGGTGAGTGTTGATCTGCTGGAGGGTCAGGAGATACTGCAGAGGGACCTGGACAGGCTGAGTCGATGGGCTGAGGCCAATAGTATGAGGTTTAACGTGACCAAGTGTAGGGTTCTACACTTTGGCCACAGTAACCTCATGCAGCAATACAGACTGGGAGATGAGTGGCTGGAGAGCCATGGCAGAGAGGTACCTGGGAGTCCTGGTTGATTACCGTCTGAACATGAGTCAGCAGTGTGCCCAGGTGGCATGGAAGGCCAATGGCATCTTGACTTGTATCAGTAATAGTGTGGCCATCAGGTCTAGGGATGTGATTCTTCCTCTGTATCTGGCACTGGTGAGGCCTCACCTCAAGTACTGTTTGCAGTTCTGGGCCCCTCACTTCAGGAAGGCTATGGAGGTGCGGGAGCAGGTCCAGAGGAGCGTGACAGGGCTGGGGAAGGGACTGGAGGGAAAGTCTTATGAGGAGAGGCTGAGGGAGATGGGGTTCTTCAGCCTGGAGGACACTCAGGGGGGACCTTATCACTCTCTACAACTACCTGAAAGGAAGTTGTAATCATGTGGGGGTTGGGCTCTTCTCCCAGGCAACTAGTGGCAGGACAAGAGGGCATGGCCTGAAGCTGCACCAGGGGAGGTTTAGGTTGGATCTTAGGAAGCACTTCCTCACAGAAAGGGTGATTAGACACTGCAATGGACTGCCCAGGGAAGTGTTGGAGTCACCATCCCTGGAGGTGTTTAAGGAAAGATGGGATGTGGCGCTTAGCGACATGGTCTAGCTGATGTCACAGTATTGGGTCATAGGCTGGATTGTGATTCTGTGATTTTGGTGATTCTGTGCTGTCAGCAATATGAATCTATGCACCTCAGATGGACTCAGGCTGAGTTCTCTTGACAGAGAGCACATGTAGAAGAGAGGTTCTTCTCCCAGCCTAAGGAAGAGATGTGTGTTTGTTCCTTGGAGGTTACTGATAAAGATATTTGTGTCATTCCTGTCCAGAGAGGATCTTGCTGGAAAGCTGAGAGGTGAGTTTGGGAAGCCCAGGCAAAAACCTCTGCCAGCCTGAGGTTATGAGGAGAGCAAGGAACAAGGGCATTGGTCCTGGATGGAGCCCTTGGATGGATGGATGGAGAGAGCTGTCCAGACACTTCTTCCTCTGGAAACAAAGTCTTTGGACCGGCAGGTATAGTCTGGAGCCAAGGGGTGACATCATGAATTGTCTCCATTGACAGGAAATTAATTTGCAATAATTTTCCAACTTGCAATATTTCTAAACCTTCACTTGTTTACTGTCATCTACACTAGAACTGCTTGTTTTTCATTGTTGGTGTGAAGATCACCAGTGATTTACAGAAAAAAACAAGAGGGGCAAAGGAGCCTGAGTAGTAACAGCTATGCTCAGTGGGTTTTAATAATTCCTGTACCACAAATCCCTCCAGTCAGTATGTTTCTGATCCTCATGGATGGAAGCCATTTGTAAATCTGGTTTAGAAAGGTCCTCTGTTCTAGGTCAACATGGGTTCTGCATCTTCTCTTAACACTGAAGAGAATACTAGAGCAGTCCCACCATGCACACCGCCCTTTGCAGGGGAGAGGGGTGATGGCTTTAGTACTGTGGAAGCAAAAGCAGACCTACTGTATTTTTATATCCTTATTTTAATGAAATTGATCCCCAAATATATTTTTTTCCTTTTTTTTTTTTCCCTAGGCAGTGTGGGATAGCAGCACTTTATACAGCATTAGAAAAATACTCTTCTTTTTGTTTACTTTGTTATTTTGTGACTGCTGGCTTTGCTAAAACCATGGATTGATATTATCTGGTCAGCAAATGATTGCCATTCATCTGCAGCCCTAGAAACCTGCTTGGATCTTGGAAACGAGTCTGGCCCCAGTTTCAAATCGAATTGTCTCATTTTTATTTGACATGAGTGAGTGTGGACATTTAGATCATAATTCCATTGCTCTGTGCCACAATCCAAGGACAAATCACTCACTTCTTGTCTCCCAGTCCTTTCGCATCCCTGAAAAAAACTTTGGTACCACTCTACTGTAACTGTCATAAGTTTTCTGAAGGGTATTTATAGCACAGAATCACAGCATTGTAGGGGTTGGAAGGCACCTCTGGAGATCAACTAGTCCAGCCCTCCTGTTAAAGCAGGTTCACCCAGAACAAGTTGCCCAGTATCATGTTCAGGCAGGTTTTGAATGTCTCCAGAGAAGGAGACTCCAAAACATCTCTGGGTACCCTGTTCCAGTGCTCCATTACCCTCAAAGTAGTTTTCCATTGTGTTCAGATGGAACTTCCTGTGTTCCAGTTTGTGTCCATTTTCCCTTGTCCTGTCACTGGGCACCACTGAAAAGAATCTGGCCCCATGCTCTTGACATACACCCTTCAGCTATTTATAAACATTAATAAGACCCCCTCTCTGTCTGAACAAGACTGGACTCAATACTGACCCCTGGGGAACACTGCTAACTACAGGCCTCCAACGAGACCCTGCTGCTGATCACAACCCTCTGAGCTCTGGTGTTCAGCCAGTTCTCAATCCACCTCACTGTCCACTCATGTAACCAACACTTCCTAAGCTTCCCTATGAGGTTGTTGTGGTAGACAGTGTCAAAAGCCTTGCTAAAGTTGCATCCACTGCTCTCCCCTCATCTACCTAGCCAGTTATGCCCTCATAGAAGGCTATCAGACTGGTCAAGCAAGATTTCCCCTTGGTGTGGACCATGCATGCAAGAATTGTGTAGGGGAAACATATGCCTTCTTCTGTGAATACCTCTTTGTATGTATCAGCTTTCTTCAGGAGCACTGAAGATTAATTTAATTCCTGATGTCAGTGAACATCTCTTTATGTCCAGTGACTGCCATTCATTGCAAGGTCCTTTTAACTGGGTAGGTAATAGTGGGTAAATAAGAAGGCATTTGCCAAGAGTTTGCTATTTAGATCTGTCAGTCTTTTCCATTAGTTAACACTTGTATTTGTGAGCTTCACAAATGTGCTCCTTTTTAGGAACTTAAAAACAGTCAAACTAAGTTGCAGAGTAGACAGAAATTGTAGAATACCTCTATTTGATGTCTCTCTGAGGATTTGTCTTGGTAACAGAAAGTCTGATGGTACATGGCTGGGATGCATTCATGAAACTACATCAGCACAGCCCAATTAACTGCAATTAACTTTTGCCTTCAAAACACAAGGCAGCCAGCCCCAGCTGAGCTTCCCTGGAGGTCAGTTAGATGGCACATGGAAAAAGCAGCTGTTAGCAGACAGCCACTAGACAAATGAAACCTTGTTCTATTTTAGAGTCTGAGATGTGACAAGGTGGTGGCAGAGGAGAGGTCACTGACATCTCCGAAATCTTTGCATCCTGTCCTGAGCTTGCCAGCATTTATCAGCCTTAGTAGCTGTTTTATTTCATTTCAGGACAAGGCATTTGCTTTAAAACATATTTCCATGAGTGCAATTCCTGTTAGAGTGACTGAAAGCGTGATCACATTAACAGATGAACTGGCTTGGGTATGGCTTATTAGCATGAATAGCAAGTATGAGACTCAGCACTGGCCAGTGGGCAGTCCTCTTAAATCTCATCAGTCTGACATACTTCCAGCCTATGACAAAAGGAGAAAGAATAGAATAGAATAGAATAGAATAGAATAGAATAGAATAGAATAGAATAGAATAGAATAGAAAGAATAGAAAGAGGCTAAGTTAAGAAACCTGGTGAGTTTGGTGATTATAAAAGAATTACACAATTATACATCTTTTGTTTGTTTGTTTGTTTGCTTGTATATAGCTGATAGTAACGGGGATGACTGTGGCTTATCAGTATAAGAATCAAAATATATTGTTATTACAGTTTTGGAGGCAGGATAAAACAGGTATTTTAAGTTTGTTAAACAGGTTGTTTCATTTAATAACATTTACTCACATAATAGGATGAAGTAAACTTTTTCTCTTCTCTGCTTCCATGCCTCTGCCCTGCAGGACCTGCAGATTGGAATTCTGTAACTTGCCTCATAAAGGGCAGTGGAGACTTGATACATATTAGCCTTAAAAATGTTACAAATTAATGTGATTTCTAAAAGAGATTTTAAGCAGTGTTTTTTTCCATGTTCTCTAGGAAAGAGAACAGAATTCTTTTGAGAAAAAGTATTTAAAAATACTATAGTATTTGATTTTCATCTGAGGCATCCAGATTTTTTATTAGCACAATTAAAATATGTTTAGAGGCATGTAGAAGCTAATTTCCAGCTGATTTGTGTAAGCAGGGAAGATGTTATGAAACAGGTTATTAACAGCCTTCTCCAGAAGGTCATTGTGCATCATTAGGCAAAAAAATAGGTACAGAATAACTCTTTAATTACTTGAAGATTGACTAATATATCTCAAACTCATAATGAATCTCTGACTGGATGTGGAACCCAGCTGCTTTCCTGTATTTGCCTTTGGATTATTGGATAGGAGCAGGAATTATAAAGCTAGTAGTTAAAAGCTGTGAACACTGTGTTTGAAAATAATGTTTTACAGTGATCTCTTGCCTTCTGTGGCCATGAGAGAGATTTTCCTAAGTAGTCTTATGTTAGTACTCCTAACCGTAGTTTGTGATGATGATTGTTTCTTGGTGCTGAATGAAGATCATAATATCAAAATGCAAAGCTTCTAGCTGTACTGTTGGCTAGCTGGAAATCAACATCTTCACTACACTGGACTACATTGGACTAAGTGACTAATTCATCTTACTGAAAAATTGGATAGGTTCTCCCAGAAGATGGCAGTGCGCCTATGAGTACAGTTCTTCCACCTTTGCAAGACATACGTAGGTATTTTTTCAGTAGTGAGTGCAGTAACAAAAATAATGAAAGCAACTACACTTGGTGTGGATACTGATGGTACTTTTGATCTTGGAATCTCAAGTGAGCAGTAGTAATCCACAAAGGCCTGTCCTGCGTGGATGGTAATGGACTGGATGCTTTTGGCTAAATTGGCAAGTTCTTCAGCATTTTGCTACGTTCACCAGCATGATGAAGATCCCCTTTCCACTGGAGTCTGTCACATAAACCCTGTGCAAAATGCAGAGTACATCTAGAGCTTTAAATTGTGTCTGAGTTCTTAAAGTGTCATTGCTCTCAGAGGAATGGATCAATGTAGGGTAACAGTTATAAAGAAATGGAATAAATTATGAGATTTGAAAGTCTGGCCACATCTTTGCTTTACTGTTTCTCAACAAAGAATTTTCTCATTCAGATAGGGATTAAAAGCAGATGTTCAAAAATACCAAAAAGGACTACTTCTGTATTAGTTCTAGTCTAAGAGTAATCAGTAATTGCTGTATATGCAGAAAAATTTGCAGTTCATTTTCCAAAGCAGGAGTCTAAGCATGGATTTTCAAACATGTAATAAAACCACAACTACTTATCCTTTCAAAAACTGATTCACTTATTACCATTTTATTTATTTCAGCATTAGCAGTAGGGAATGTAATACCTCTTTTTAAAAATCCATCTTAATCTATGGATAGAATTTGCAAGTCAGACCCAGTAGCTGTTCCGTAGTGCTTGTTTTATGAAGTGTTTGATATGTACATCTGCATGTATTTTTTGTGATGAATCTGAATGAAGTGGTGTGTGTAAAGAGTGGAGAGGGAAGAGTGGAGGCTTTAGAGACATAGCATGTAAATTTTGGAACTAAACTTTGCTACTCATGTTCTGTCTCATCCAGTATTACTACCAGTAAGCTAAGTAACATTTAAATATGTATTCTCTGTAGCTTAGTCTGAAAAAAAAGTTCTGTTATGTCTCATTTGTAACCATTTATTTAGTTTTCCAAAAAGCAAAAATGCACTAGCAGTAAAAAGAAAAGAAAAAAAAAAAATTCAGCTGTTTCTTTAACATAAGGAAGAGATGAAAAACAATTGTGTATTCTTGTTCTGAAGTCAAATATAATTGCATATTCTTGTCCTACTGTTTAGACACTGTGGGTGCTAATTTTACTAAATTAACATAAGATGCATCATTTCCTTTGAACAAAATACAAAACCAGGCAAGAAATTAAACTTTGGTTGTTTTTTTTTCTTTTAGTTTTCAGTTTCCTCCTCCAGTAAATCATGTGAGCTGTAACATACATTGGGGTCATAATTTTTAGGTATCTGCCCTCCACTTTAAAAGTGTCTTCCTCATAGAATGAGCATCTTTAACCTTTTTGAGGGCCCATCCATGGCTGAACCTGTCATAACTATAAACTCTGTCAGGCAAAATCTTCCTTAGCACCTGAAGAGACACAGCAGCACCTTCCCATTCAAGTGGCCAGCAGACCTGTCTAGCCCATCTTTAATGGCTGAATCACAATCTGTATGTTGTATAAAGGGGGCAGCAGTGACAGACTTGATCCTGTGACCTGTTTACCAGTAGAGCCTATTGCCAATACCCACTTCACCACCTAATAATCCACCTTTCACTACTGATAAGTATCCTCCTCCTTTGTCAGGAGATGGCTTACGTTAAATCAGATGCTCCCTCCCCTGATCACCTTTTTAACATAATTTTTCTGGTGCTTGCACAGCTCGCAGTGCTTGTGTGACTGACAGCTTTTGGGTTCTGTGCAGCTGCTCATATCATAAGTGCTGGCATTTACTGCTGATTTTGTGTAATCTGGATATGCTGTGGCATGTAAGTGATACTACTTTCTATTTCCTTGATCTTATTGTTTAAAATCTCAATAAAAGTGAAAAATATCACTATACAAACTGCAAATATCTCAGCTGACTATTCCACAATAAGGCAAGCTACCTCAGCACCAATAAAATGTTGATATTTGTGTATTCTTCCCTGTGTCTCTTTGTGACTTCTCCATCTTTAATTGCACTGCCTAAGGTAAACTCAGTCTTGTTATTTGGTCTAGAACAGCATTATTCTGAGCCAGATTATGGGACCTTTCTGCAAGCAAATGCCATTTACATTAGAGGCAATAAAGACATTATTAAAAATGAAGGAAAGCTTACGGTAGGGTCAGTGGCTCGCAGAGCATTTCTCTTTAATTTGTTTTGTGAACTATATGTGACATATAAATAAAGCTGCTGTACTATCTGTAATTAAATTATTAAAGCTGTCTTCTATCATAGGGCATTGTGATTAAATTTTTTAAAATTCATGTGCATAAAATACTGAACTTCACCTGACATATTCTTCCACTGTAGTGTTACATGTTTTGAGGCAGTTGAAGGGGACTTCAGGACTTCATATCCAGTCACATATTTTTGCCTGCCTCATATCTAATATGGATCTGCCTGTCTTACCCAAATGCTTTAGGAAGTTCAGTTCATAGGACACACTGAAAATACGCAAAGGTATTGAAGTCTTCTGATTATTCAGTCATAGCTTTGTTAAGACAGGTAAAGGGGGGAAGCTGATTGCAATCTTTCTGCAATAATTAACTGTAACTAATAGCCTAATGTTTACAATGCTCCCCTAGGAAGTAGGAGAGCCAAGTCTGAATTTGCCTGCAGCCAGAGTAACTTCAAACATGCAGCTCCCAGGCCAACCATCACCTGAAACTCATCCCACTAATAGCAAAAAAAAAAAAAAAAAAGGTTTCTTCAGTGGACAGAATGAACATTTAGGCATCCCGCAGGCATTGTAGATCATTAGCACTTGCCTGGTTTGTGTTGGCTTGTCCACAATCCTTCTTCAGTCTCTGATGGTGTTGTAGCTTCACATTCTGTTGCTCCTACTCTGTCCCACTGCCAACCACTGTCCTGCAAACCAGTCTTCTTATTGTTGTTGATCTTCTGATAGCATACTGAGTAGTTTGAAGGTCCTGGGAAGGAAAGCAGATCCTCACACATCTAAGCTGCTCTCTTCAGCACACAATAGATACATTCTGCAAACAGCCAAAACTTGCCTTCTAGATAATCCTCATGGATTTTGTGGGACTGTGCACATTTCTGTTAATCCAAAATCAGAGGTCACTGAAAACAGCTGGTATATGAACATGAGTATTAGTTTGACTCATGGCTAGAAGAAGTCAAGTAGGTACACAAACTATACCATATATTTTAAATACACTCTCAGACTGCAAGTACAACACCAAACATCTTTAAGACTCAATGAGAATGTTCTCTGAATACTTTTTATGGAAAACATGGCTATGTTTGGGACCTCACACAATCATTCTGTCATTACCCTTTTCACAAGCTCCTCAATCTGTCTTTTTAATGTAAGGTGAAGACAGACATCTGCTGTGCCATCTAACCTTGGGAAATACTTTCATGAGTAGCTTCTACTCAATAGACAACGTGTTTCCAACAGAGAATTGAATATGAGCTTTCTCCTGCTGAGTTCTGTAGCTACAGTTGTAGTCCCATGCAGGCAGGATTTCCATAAGGTTTTAAGCTTTCATCAAAGAGAAGGCTTAGACATAGGTACAATCTTGTCTGCACCAATCTGTGCAAAGTTAAAGTGGCTGCCATCCCATCCCAGTGATCAGGGCACAGGAGGAATTGAAGAACTGCTCACCTTCCCAAAGCTGTGTGTTCCTGGCCCCTGAATAAAGGGTATGGATAAAGCATCTTGCAAGATCATCCTGAGCTGCCACTTCACAAAATGAAAGATGACACAAGTTCACTTCATGCCTCTGTGGTGTTTTCAGTATGGATGCTGAGGAAATCTCCTAGAAAGTGTGTCTTGGACGGTTTCCTTTTGATAAACCAAAGAGTCAATCGAGGGATTCAGGCTGGAAGGACTTTGTAAAGGCCTGCAAAAAAAGGTGAATTGATGAAAGGTGAATTGAACTGATGAGTCTGTGTTCAAGCCTCCTGAAGAACAGTGACATGAACCACACACAAAATAGCTTCAGGCATGATACTTGGAAATCTTGAACTTAAATGTGCACGTATCTAGTGAGAGCTGTATGAGGTAGTACTCAAATGCAGGAACAAGGTCTCTTTGTGGAAAACCTGTTGAGAAGCTATGTCACAACACAGAGTTTAAATCCAAATATAGGTATGTTTAGGAGGGTGGTGAGTTTCTCCTAAAGGCCTTTTTATTGATGAAAAGGCCTGGATGGTATTGAAAGAGCTGTTTGGGCATCTGTGCAGTTCTTTTGTTGTGGAGCACCTGTATGAAAAGCACTAACATTTTTCTTTAAACAAGGCCCTGAAATGACCATACACATCTGTTTCCTTTTCTCATAGGCTACATTTTTTATTTATCCTCCCTAAACAACTTATTAATTACAGGTTGATCTCTATACACATGCACACATTTCTCTAAGAACGGTAGATCAGATGATGTAGAAGCAGGAAATTCTGTGAAGTATTTTTGTGCTAAAGAATGAATCTTGCTGACTGATATAAATTAACTGTATGACTTGTCAGGTTAAATACAAGTAGTGCAGTAATAGTACTGAATTTGGGTATTGAAGATTTATTTTTCACCTCAAACTAGTTTTGTCCTGTGCACTAGGGATCAGGTGGATTATGGAAGGAAGATCTGAATAATCAAGTGAAGTTCAAAGAATACTCAATTAGGCCTGCTGCAGACTTTCAATACACTTACATTTTCTTATTGCCACAGAGAGGATGTAGATACTTCCAATTCAAGTGACTACAGTGCAGTAGTTCTGGATCTAGGTAGCTCAGTCCTTTGAATGGCTATTTTAGGTTGTTAAGATCACTTTGGATTTGTCTTTATATCTTCAGGTTTATAACTCGCTCTCAGGACAACATGATTTCTTATCTTTTTTCAGTGAATCACCTTCAGATTTCAATAAATTCATGTGCAGTTATACTGCAGGGGGAGGGAATACTCTAATGTTGATTGAGCATTTTTTGGTCTGAATTTCTGTATGTGGGCCTGCATTAAATTACTGCTCTGACAAAGTACCAGCCCTATCTCAGGAACCAAAAGTGCTGAGCAAGTTTTACAACTGAAAAGAAATGCCGTTCCCTTTCTCCTCTTTTAATAGAAAGCAGAGAGTCTAAGACTGTGATTCAGAGTATTCTGACTGGAATATCCACCACAAAACCCACGGATGTTTTTTATTTAATGCAGCTTATGTTTTATATACTTTATATTTATACATATACATGTACATATTATTTTTATATATTTATGCATGAGTATCTGCGTATTTAGCTAGCCAGCTTAGAACATGCACATAGGATAAGCTTCTACTCTTAAGTACCCCTTCAATTATTTCTCTCAATTTCTTGTAAATAGTTTGACAGCAGAGACTTTTCAGAAAATCCTTGATTCAGTATGAAATTTAGAACTAAGCTGATTGAGTCCATGATGGCCTTATTTCACAATATTCATGTATATGGTCATAGAATCACAGAATCATAGAATACCAGGTTGGAAGGGACCTCAAGGATCATCTAATCCAACCTTTTAAGGTAAACTATATATACACATATATATATGTATATATATTCATTATGTGTGTTATTTTTCACGTTATGTAGCAATTATAGATACTGGCTAAAAACCACTTAACTGTCAGATTTTGTCAATTGGCAGTACTGTATTGACAGGTGGCATTTGGGAAAGAAGTTAAGAGAGATACAGATTTTTTTTAATAATATAAA
>JAAGNO010023240.1:83047-108198 GCA_033439905.1 Ceryle rudis | reverse complement strand
TTACACTGGCAGGGACAGGACTGAACTTGGTGAAGGTTGGTTTCTAAAGAGTCTTACAAATATTTATTTTTTCAATTCCTTTTTTTTTTTAATTATTTGATTTGATTTGATTTGTAAATAATAAATCCTTTCTATTAAGGCTTTATATACCTTAGCAGATGAAGAGAAGAATATGTGACAACTTTGAACAATCAACCTCATCTAACTCAGCCATCGATACAGTCTTTGTGCACCAGACACATTGACCTGAAGCCAAAGCTGCTATTTTCTAAAGGGATTTGATCAACATCACTACCCCAAGAAACATTTTTTTTTATCTTCATAGAGTCTTGGGTCATATCAGCTATTGGCACCCAGTAGTGTTCAAAGGGTTTATGTAAGCATCCAAACCTGTTTTTCATTCTTAGAAGACAGGGAAAGCAGATGAGATCCTCTTTTGTCACTGAAACCCCTGCAATATCCAGTCCCAGGAAGGGATCTTTATACCTGAAAGGATTACTGACTAACTTTTATCAAATATTTCTTGTTTGTGGCCTTAGGCAGGAATTAGAAGAAAAGGGCCTGCTATTTTATGAGGTGAGTTAAGTCACATTTTCTGTCTTTTTCCTAAGAAGTTACCTGGAAGGAGCTGTGGTGACAGCTAAGAGCAGAAGATAAGCAAGTGACTTGGCAGTATTTTCAGAAATATCAGGAATGAAGAGACTGGTTTTCCTTTCATCTCCCAAATGTTGCTAGCATTTCTAAATGGTAGCCATAGAGAACTGCAGAGAAGGATAAATGGGAATGAAACATGTTAGTAGTCTCATCTAGATTGTTTCTGTAAAGTAATCCTTAAGTCCTGCCTGAACACATTCTATCAGACTGCACATTTCTCCTGTTGTTATGTGATTTGATGCACTAGGCACATTACCTGGAAGTTACATGTTACATGTTACTACCATGTTACCCACTAGCTGAAGAATAATAGACAGTAAGCAAGTAAGCAACACTACTGATGTGTACAACTCCTGTCTTTGGTACATTTAAGCAAGGTTAAGAAGAAAATACCTATTTCTGTTGTATCACAAAGCTGTTTCAGCACAACACAATGCACTGCAGTTCATGTGTGCATCCTATACTGCTTTCCTGACAACTACACCTTCACCAGTATTCTGAAAACATTGCCTAAGTTTTGACATAAATTGATCCAATATAATCATGTCAGTAAATTTAGTGCATCTTATTTAATTAGAAGGAGGACTTTAGCCATGGGAGGTACTGGGATGCAGCTGTAGCCTTCTCCCATTAGCACTTCTTGGGAAACTGCTTTTCTGTTTCACAGGATTCAGTTCCTTGGGTAACACATCTTGTCTGTGTTAGCACCACCCTTCTATTGACCCTGATGTTTGTGCACACTTGGTTAAGACAACTTAAAAGTGTCTGAAATTGACTTTCATAAAGATGCTACAAAGAAGGTGTAGAAGTATCTTACACTATTAAATATCAATCTTTAGTGAAAATGTTCTTTACTAATTACCTCAGGGATTCAAAGTCATGCCTGTCAGGAGCTATTTCTGCCTTTTTTATGTGTCACGGTTCAAAATACAATTCAAGCACCTGCAAAAAGCATGCAGCAAGTCTGTAGCATTCAGTGTGCTGTTTGAGTTGGAGGTGCTGGAGGTAGTAGGTGACCTGTAGCATCGCTGAAAAAAGACATTTCTTTTGACTTCCCTCAAAGTATGAGAGGGAACAATAATATTCTTCTACCTCACTGTGGTCTCAGGAGATAAAATTAATTAATTACTGCAAAAGATGCTGTGTTCTTCTGACTAAGAGTTCAGTATACATGAAATATAATTAACTGGCTTTTATAAAGTGCTTTGAAATTCTAGAGTGATTCAGTGGTTGTATTTAAAATAATGTGTTTGCTGCCTTCTGAAAATAATGTCTCCTACTATGCAATTGTTCCTCAGATCTTTATGCACATGCTTACTATTAAAACACATGGGCAGCTCCTTTCAAGTTGTTTGGAATATTTGTATTTGTGGAAAATAGAAATCCCCTTTGATATTTTACAAATATCATCTCTTGCATATTTATATATGTATTTATTAAATCAGTTTAATACAATTATCCAATTACTTTATTACTTGAAGTAAGCTAAATTTTAAGGATGTTTTCAATTATCCTGAACATCATGTCCCATTTCCTCACGCACGCATCAGTTTTTAAGTGAATGCTTTGGCACAGTAAATCTAGGCTGTTCCAAGACACGAGCATTATTGGTATTTGTACTGTACAAGATCCTGGATATCTCTTTCTGGAGGCAAAAAAACTCTTTACAGTAAGCAACTATAAAGCCAGAACAAATTACATTCTGTGCTTTTGAGTGCTTTATAGGCATGTTGTAAAAAACACAACAATTCATCCTGAGAATTTGTTTAACTAGTAAAGAGTAGGCAATAGGTAGAAAATCTGAAGTTGAATAGAAAAGAAGCTTGAGAGACTGTAAAGGAATTAGGTCTGATACGTGTCTTCAGTTATAAAGGGGAATTTGCCTTTGATCCCAGTGCTGTAAGCACGTTATCTTTGAATTCAGGAAGGAGGAAGATTAGCAGAGTCACACATTATCACAGAATCACAGAATGTTAAGGTTGGAAAGGGACTATTATGTTCAAGAGGAACCTAAAATAATGAACCCCTTCAGAAAAATATTGATTTTCTCATACTAGAGCAAGTCTTTCCAGAAGGACATACAGGGTGAGACATTTATTGCGGCTGTGTTGCACCATATGTTTGAGACCGCATCTGCAGCTACATTTATCTCTGTATGAGTACATCTGCATTTGCTGACAGTGCTGCACAGAGACAGAAGGATCAGGGTTTGGTTTGGTGTGAGCTGTTACTGCCCTAGGACAGTAAAGCCACTTTGCATCTTTACTGGAGATAGTGTCTGCAACCATTGCTGGTCTCAGCCATGCACCGTGTCTTACAGATGCTGCACAGCAGATATCTGTATGGCTGCCCCTGACTGCCTTGCCACCTGCGGTTCAATTCCAGGCACATGGAGAACTGGGTGATGGAGGGCCTTGCAGCTGCATTGCAAACGGGGTCTAGGTGGAATGGGACTGCAATTTTTGTTACCCTGGGAGAGAAACCACTTCAAGGCACATACTGAAAGATACAAAATGATCTCGTATAACTGCTAGTTTAGGGGATTGTTGGCTATCTTTCAGGACAGGAAGAGGGCATACCAGGCTGTCTACATGCATCCTTTTACATACCACTTTAATTGACTGTTTCCACTTTCATAGTCTGAATTAATAAAATGAGAGCTGAATAGTTTTGATTATAAAAGTAGTTGTGGAATTAGTTAGGATAATACTATTTTTTTGTCTGATGCTAGATGCTGACAGCTATAATACATCCTTTCAAAATATTTTGAAATTATATATCAACACTGCCAACTGACTTCTGATAATTATTTTTGCAGTGGGCTTCAAGCTTTGTCATTGCACCCCTCTTCTTTAAATCATATTTTAGTTTTAAAATGAGTATTAGAACCATCTGGCTCATAAACAGCAGGAGAATAACATTTCTTCATGATTGATTATGCAACATAAGCTCAGGTAAGTGTAGCATGACCAGTTAATTGAAAATTGCTTTCCATTTAGACCTCACTCTGTGCTAGCCAGTGATAAATAATTATTTCGTCTGGCTCATTTCACATTATACACTTTAATCACTCAAACCCCTCACTGACTTTAAAAAGCAGAGCTATTATTCTCTATTCCACAACTTTTTGATGCCTTTTTTTCAATGTTTCTCTCTCCAATTTTATTATCTTTTTTTTTACTTTTGAATTGCATTTATTCAGACAGAAGGAGGAAACAGCCTATTTTATCTATGTTTTTTTTATTTCCTTAAAGATTGTTCCTTATTTGAAATATAATAAAAGAACTGAGTGAACTCTTTGACGCGAGTATTGTGAAGTTGGTGCTATAACCTGCAAAGGTACATTGTGATTTCAGAAGTTTAAAAATATCATGTTAGTGCCAGGGAATTGAGAAAGATGAACTATGCAAAACAGTCGAAGTGAGAAACGGATGTCGAAAAATTTGCATATTTTGTATTATCAACTATCATGTTTTGTACTATCACCTTCAAACACTTTATTGTGACGTGGAACAATTTCCAAGTCAACTGAGACCAAATTATAGTCATACAAACTGTCCTGTTATCATATGAAATGAGAAGATGAAATCCTTTAGGTTGCATTTCATCTCATTTCATCTCAGGACTTCAGATTAACTTGTACCAGTGACAAGACTCAGGGTGACATTTTCATCTCAAAGTTATCCAGTCTTCTTTCTGGAAATGCTGTTGCTATTAATCTATTTATTGACAATCCTAGGTATAGATGACATAAATATTTATGTGACTGTAAGAGTTTTATATCTCATTTCTTCTTCCTTCCTGTTTGTTGCATTGATGTGTTCTGTCTTTTGGTTGTTTTCAAGTAGCTGCGTGAGCACTTTAGAGGCACAATATGTCTATCTTCAAAACATATTCATTTTGTAAGTAGCTTTATGGCATTACTGCAATTATTTACAATAACGGGTATTCAAATATTGAGATACTGGGTTTGTTTTCCATTCAGCTTTTTGCTGACAACTGGCAGATTAACATGCAAAACAGGAAGCGCAGCTTGAGTGCTTGATTTAAACTGAGCTGAATTTATGTCACAAGATTAGTGAAAGGAAATAAAATCTAAAATTCTGATTCCTTAATCTGTCTCATAATTTACTGCAATATATAGAAAAAAGAGAGACACAAAATCATAATATGGTTAGTGATTCGCATTTGATAGGAAGAGATAATATCTGTAGAGCTCAATGTAGTGATATTCATGTCAGCCATTATGTCCTCTTCTCACTCAATGTAATCAAAGCCCTATGTAAAGTGGCTCATTACTGTGAACGTTATGACATTAGAGGTCGAGAAGAAAGAGAATTAAGCTCCTTTTCTAAGAAAAGTTATCCTTCTGTTTTGAACAAAATGCTTAGCTTTATTTTTTTTAATGAGGTGCATCAAGTTTGTCTCCCATACAGATATGTGAGCTTCAGACATTCAGGTGGAATAGACAAAAATAAAAGATCACAGTAATAAATATTTTAAATTATGGAAAATAAGAAAATATTTCAGCAAGCAAATCTCGGATTTTTGGTCTACTTCTGCATGAAACATTAAAAGTCTACACTAGGTGTCAGATTCTCCATACTGTTGTACCTGCCTTAAACTAAAGGAAACTTCTATACATGGACTTGAGCTGTCAGAGCCAGGAGCTGCCAGAAAAATTTCTCTGCATGGTAACAGTAATCATTTCATTACAGAAAGAGATCCAGTGTAATTTTCTTTTTCTGGTCATTTTTTTCATACAGCAGGTCAGAGTGGGATTTTTTTGGTGTTTTTTTTCAGTATTTAGAACCAAAATTATACATTGCAAAACAAAAAAACTTTTGCATTTACAAGTTTTAACCTAAACTCTGGCTACAAAGCAAAAGTCCTGGAACATTTGCCATTAAGGTAAGAATCACCATCTGGAAGATAGATTATCTTGCCCACTGCAAATGGAATAAAAACAACACAGTGTACATTGATATATAAAAGGCATAAACCCATTTGAAATAATTAAAAATATCCAAGAGAACTGTATTTCTTAATTCTACTAATTTGTAGTACCAGTACCAGGAGTAGTGTCCCAATAATAATCCACATATACTGTTAACCTTACTGTTCCAACACAGGAATGTATACTCTTCTGACAGGTCTGAGCACAGTCCATCCTGCTGCTTTCTGCAAAATGTTTGTTACACAAGAAAACTAGCTATTCTTGAAGGTTGGGGTTTGGCTTTTGTTTTTGTTTTTGGTGTTTGGTTTTTTTTTTTTTTTCATTTTTCAGTGACATATCCTGCCCAGAAAAGGCTGAGAAAGAATTCTGAAAGTCAGTGTTTTTGATGTAAATCTTTTCTCATATTTAACTGACTGCATACAAAGATCGTGTTCTAGATTAAACAGATTTAAAGAGAAAGAAACACAAACATTCCTATTTCAATCATGCATAGATACCCTTCTGCTTAACCTGGATTGTCCTGTATTAAGTGCTTATAAATCTAGAGATCACAGCTAGATACAGACAGAAGGTAAGCAATCATACAATTACTTACTTGTGCAATAAGACTTCAGAATAACAGTTTCTTAACTATTGCAAAGTATTCTGGCAAAGAAAAGCTTTGAGAAGAGTTTTGCAATTGTACGAAGGTATTTCTGTGCAAGAAAAGGAACAGAGAAATCTGAAGGATACTGGCCTGAGAACTTAACTGGCAGTGCTGTCTAATGAGACAAGAATGTTCTTGACAATGAAATTGGGATTGTAATTAGCACAGAGAGACTGGGTTGCTCTCTATTAACCCCTTTCCCTTCCCAAGAGGAAGAGAAAGGTAATAAATGAGAGAGACTTATGGGCTGGAAAAGAAAACAAAACCAGATTTAATGAGAATAAAGATATTAAAATTAAATATATATAAACATATACAAAACCAACATTGAACCAAGCCCCCCTGATAGCAGTTACATTACCATCACCACCGATGCTGTGGAGCAGTGCTGCGGAAGTCCCAGACTGGACTAAGCAGCAGATGGGAACCAGATTCAGGATCAGGATTCTGGAACTGCTGAGGGAGCTGGCTGATGTTGTTGGTCTACCACACTCCATTTTTGAAAGATCACAGAGGACAGGTGAGCTGTCTGAGGACTGGAGGAAAGCCAATGTCACTCCAGTCTTCAAAAAGGTCAAGAAAGAAGACCCTGGTAATTACAGACCAGTCATCCTCCATCCCTGGAAAGGTAACAGAGCAGCTCATTCTGGAGATAATCTCTGGACACATGGAAGAAAAGAATGTTATCAAGAGTATCCAGCATGGATTACTAAAGGGAGGTCATGTCTCACTAACCTGATAGCCTTCTATGATAGTGTGACTGAATGGGTAGATACAGGGAGAGCAGTGAATGTTGTCTACCTTGACTTCAGCAAGGCTTTTGATACTGTCTTCCCATAACATCCTCGTGAGTAAGCTCAGGAATTGTGGGTTACTAGAGCAGACAGTGAGATGGGGTGAGAACTGGCTGAACAGTAGAGCTCAGAAGGTTGTGATCAGTGGTACAGAGTCCATCTGGCAACTAGTAGTGGTGTTCCCCAGGGGTCAGTTCTGGGTCCAGTCTTATTCAACATCTTCATCAATGACCTGGATGAAGGGATAGAGCATACCCTCAGTAAATTTTCTGAGTATACTAAACTGGGAGGAGTGGCTGATACACTGTAAGGCTGTGCTGCCATTCTGGACAGGCTGGAGATCTGGGCAAGGGCAAAGCTAAAAAAATTCAGTAAGTGTAGAGTCCTACACCTGGGGAGGAACACCACCATGCACTGGTACAGGTTAGGGGCAGACCCACTGCAAAGCAGCTCCATGGAGAGGGACCTTGGCATTCTGGTGGACAATAAGTTATCCATGGAACAGCAATGTGCCCTTGTGGCCAGGAAGGCCAATGGTATCCTGGTGCATAAAGAACACTGTGTTCAGCAGGTCGAGGGAGGTTCTTCTCCCCCTCTGCTCTGCCCTAGTGAGACCACATCTGGAGTATTTTGTCCAGTTCTGATCTCCCAGTTCAAGAGAGACAGGGAAATACTGGAGAGAGTTCAATGGAGTGCTTCAAAGATGATTAGGGGACAGAAGCATCTCCCTTATGAAGAAATGCTGAGAGCCCTGATGCTGTTTAGCCTGGAGAAGAGAAGACTGAGAGGGGATCTTATTAATGTTTACAAATATCTGAAGGGTGGGTGTCAAGTAGAAGGGGCCAGTCTCTTTTCAGTTGTGCCCTGTGATAGGACAAGAGGTAATGGTAGCAAGCTGAAACACAGAAAGTTCCACCTCAACATGAAGAAAAACTTCTTCACCGTGAGAGTGACAGGCTGCCCAGAGAGGTGGTGGAGTCTTCTTCTCTCAAGATTTTCAAGACCCTGCTGGATCTGTTCCTGTGTGGCATGCCCTAGGTGTTCCTGGTCGAACAGAGGGGTTGGACTCGATTATCTCTGGAAGTCCTTTCCAACCGCTACCATTCTATTATTCTATGATTCAGGAACACTCAGCTCAGAATGGACAGGGTCTTCCTTGGATGCCGGCCACTGAGGGAGAGGCTTGACCCTCGTGATCCCTCAGCTTTATACCAAATTTAACATATAAAGGATGGAATACCTCATGGTCAGTTTAGGGTCACCTGTCCTGTCCTGCAGGTGTGGCCTTTTTCTTTCTGAAACCCCCAATGTGGTAGACAAGATCCAGCAGCAATCTTTGTCTGAACTCCAGTCCTTGGTACTAACTCTAAACATGGGGTGTTATCACTACTAGAAGCAGACACTGTCTGCAAAAATATGCTAACTTCAGAAATTGCAGTTACTTATAAGAGACTTGGCCCACCTGGATGCAATTCTGGGTGACCTAATCTAGGTGATCCTGCTCTAGCAGAGGGTTTGTACTAAATGATCTTTTGAGGTGCCTTCCAACCCCTAGCATTCTGTGATTCTGTTTGATTCTGTGAAAAGTAAAATCACTGAACAGAATTAGTTTTGTTCTAGCTCAAACCAAGACAATTCTGAAGGCCTCGTGGACAGCCCTCACCCTAAACCTTGACAGAAGTAATGGTGACCTCTTACAGCCCTTGCTGACCACTGTCTGAGGAGAATCTAAAATATCTGTTGACCTGGATATTCAGTGCCATGAATGTTAATTCAGGAAATACTGTACTATGGAAGCCCTACAGACGGGGTGAACATGACTCTGATGGTGGGTGGAAGAATTCTGAGTTTGGCTTAGTTGCTGAATTTCCTTGGGGAAGTCACTTCACATCTGCTCCTCCTCTGCCCCTTCACTGCATTGCTCTGCTTCTCTCCTCCCCCTATGCCTTAACTATTTAGATAGTAAGTAGTTTGTTAGAGACGCTACTCTTGGCTTATCACTAGAAGTATTTTCACAGACCTTTGTTTTATTCTTAACTCCGACACATACTGCATGGGTGACTATGGCAAGCTGGATCTCATTATCTGTCAGATGGGAATGATAATAACTATTACCCCCCTACAATACCTTGAGATTACTAATTGGCATATTAGTGTATTAATTTAACTCTTGATATAGAGCAAGTCCATCTTGTTTTGATAAGCTGTATCTCTTTAAGTGCCTTATCTGTCTGTTTTTATTTTGCAACTGTTAGCTCACCTCCTATAAAAGATGATCTAGAGATCATGGACCAAACATGAGAAATGGATAGGTCAAACATCAGAAATACTTGGAAAGAGCTCAAAAGTCTCTGATGTTTTCTTCAATATAGTAAATGTTTTGGGCATCCCATACTTTCCACTCAGCTCATCCCATGAGACTGTGGTTAAATGGTAGAAGAATAAGTGTTCCTAGATTAACTATCTCAAATTTCAGACTGTAATCACACTTAGAGAATTCACAAATGCAACCATCACTCGAGAAAACAACAATGAAAGATCAGGGTTTTAAAATGGAATCACTTGAATCACTTCAATGTTGACATGAGAACTTGAAATAGAGCAGACCTACATCCAAGTTTGAAAATTACTGCAAGGACTTTAAAAAGGACTGGTACTTTTAAAGGACAAGTTGCAATTCCCACCAAAATAAATAAGTCAAAGCCTATAAATAATGTCAAAATAGGGGGAATTTCAGATTACTTTAAAAATGACTTCCGGGCAATGAGTCTTTAAAATACACTTTAACCTCCTCTGCGTATTAGTGACGGAATACCAATGCAATACACTCAAATGTTGCTACTACTCTTTCGAAACTGGCAATAAAATAAATGAAAGAAGCTCTATTTTCTGCCTAATTTCAAGGCATTAAAGAGAATGTGATTCTTCACAGTACTTTCAGCAGAAACTTTGATCCTCATAGGCAAGAATGATAAATCATCTTCTGCACCAGAGATCTGGAACATGTTGCAGATCTAAACATTTTGGTCACATACACTAAAGCCCAACCAAAAAAAGTCTTGACTCAATTTAATTAAAAAAGAAATATTCTGCTGTGAACTGGAGGACATAATCTCAGGTCAAAACCCAGTGAAGACATTTATTCAACAATCAGTAAATACATTTTATTTGCATTTGTAGAGAACGTTAAAAGACTGGCATTCTAACAATGCTCTCATTATTCAAGTGGTTTTCATTATGCAGGATTGTCTATTTCTTTGTGCTTGTAGTGAGGAAGAAGTGCCAAATGAGTAGTATGCATAATCAAATATGGTATACAGTCTTATGCCCAATCCCTGTTTTATCATAAATATTATTTTCACACAAATATTGGATAAATGACCTCTTCCTGATTCTGAGCCTTGAACAAAAGTAGGTTTGGAGGGGGAGGAACATTTTATTTTACCTCTGGAATTTCATTTCTAAACATATGGCAGCCCTTATGTTTATAGAGACACCATAAAAGTACAGTGAAATGCAACACATAGCCAAGAATTTTTTACCAAAACCAGGCGACTTTCATTGCTGATGTCTACAATAAAATTTTCTCTTTTTTCATCATGAAATTGTTGAAAAAGTACTTCAGAATAAGTAAGTGGGGAATGAAGAGATCATAAATCTATATGCTGGCAATAAAGAATTTGTCATGTGATACCACATTTGGTATGTGGCCAGGCTGGAAGTATTGCAGAAACAACTGATAATCTCATTGGTCTCTGACTTTTCAACTTTGCTTGAGCAGCTGTTTGTTTATTCTGCTATTTTTATCTCAACTGCCACTTGGAACATGGTCAAAATATGGCAGAAATTCCCAGTAAAATAGCTTAAATCAGATGAACAGCCTTCCAGCCTTCCTTACTTAAAAAGGGGAAAGAATCCTAGAAGTAATATAACTTGGAGAAGCACACATCTTAATTTTACAAAATGTTGATCTTACTTTAGATTAGAACAGGACTGGACTGACAGATCCAAAGTCTAGTTTAGAAGAGACTACTTTTTTTTTTCTTCAAAGCACTATTCTTACAGGTTGCTTTCCAAATGGGAGACATTTCTCAAAGTTTTTTTTCAAACATAGGACCTAAGCCTTACTCTTAATTTGAAGTCCTTTAATGAGAAATCAATGGTCACCCAACCACAATGATTTGGAGGAAATTGCTTTCAGAACCTTTCATTATCTTGCTAGCCTTAAGAACTGAGATACTGAGAGAGTGATCTCCTGTGGAGGGATGGTACCTTTGTTCTCTCAGTTCAACCTAAACATTCCCAATGTGCACATTGTGGTTTATGTTTTTTTGCATTTCTTTCAACTTTTCATTCCAATACAACCACTGAAACAAGTGATTATACTTCCGATGGAAATTAAGGACCCCACTTTAAGCAGCACCGTGCAAAAGTAGCCTGTGAAGGAAACTGTTTTACCATTTATTCAAACCAAACATTACAATAATGAGTTACTACTGTGAATACAAGTTTCTAGGGCTCTGAAGGATGAAGCTGTCCCTCTTGCTTCTTCCTTCACTTTGGACTTCTACAGTATTCTTTGTACTTTGCTTTATTTTCTTGCCTTTCAGAAAAACTGAGACAGAGAAACATAGGATCATTGTATCCTATAGACTTCTCAACTGAATTTTTAGAAAAAATGTAGTTAGAATTTAGGATGTCATCTGAAGAGGAAAAATCTCAGTTCTGCAAATGCCTTGTTATTAGTGGGGAAATTACAAATGTGCTTAAAGTTCTGCTCTGCAAATGCTCCTTCCTGCAACATATGTCTTACCTGAGTCCAAATTGGGATCCTTTAATTTGTTTTGCTGCCTTATTCCTTGAAAGACTCAACTGAAGGTATTCAGAATATACCTATGGTGTAGCTGTGGGAATGAGCAGAAAAGCATTAACTACTTTTATGAGACTAGCTGATTGATTAACAGGGAAGAAAGGAGAAAGGATTCAATTTGTCGTCCACCTGGATCAGATGTTAGGGATAATTCACCCTGTGGACAGGTAACATCCCCCCATGAGCTCTTTATGCTGGAGAATTTCAAAACCATTCATTAGGACACTATCCAAACTAGAGATGATCACAGCATTTGTTGGACAAATGCCTTTTCCTTGAAGCCTTTTTGTTGTGCAGCAAAGAACTGAAGAGTCACTGGATTTGACATAACATGCAAGAACAAGCATGTTTTTAATACTGTTATCAGGAAATTTGCCTAAAAAGAATGAGTTGTGGATTCCTGTTCTTGTCCCAAGCACTGTTTATGTATTCAATGTTAAACAGCCAGTGAATAAAATAAACAAACATGCTCAAGAGCTGGGAGTGGAACCTGTGACTCAATCTCTAAGACAGAGAGCTTTTCTGTCACTGACTGGCCTAGCTAATCTTAAACTCTTGTCTGTAGAAATTCAGGCCACCCTTATGGAGAAAGGATTTCTAGCTTTCTGTCCAAGATTCTTTGCTGGGAAATGGGTGATTTGGCAATATCCCAGGCCAATAACTCTCCTCTAGTCTGCACTAAGGAGTTTGTGTGCCCAGCTCAAGTTTGTATCTTGCTTGACTAGAATCAAAGGCCTATGCCTTCTCTCCTTGGTGCCGATACCAACATCTACACCTGGTATTATACCTAGGCAGGGCTGTTCTCTAGCACAGAGGCCAACAGTCAGAGTACTGACTGCCTTATTGCTGTTCAACTCTTTTACCTTTCAGTATAGGGGGCTTACAGCAAAAGTGACTACTGGGAGTGGCCAGAAGCCCATGCTGGTTTACAAAGCACCTCCTGGGACTGTTTGGGAGACTTAAGTGCCAGTTTGGGTCATTCTAGCAGCTTTGCCATGTGCAGTCAAGTTCC
Organism: Ceryle rudis; assembly: GCA_033439905.1. Taxonomy (NCBI): domain Eukaryota; kingdom Metazoa; phylum Chordata; class Aves; order Coraciiformes; family Cerylidae; genus Ceryle; species Ceryle rudis. Next base: position 95,265 of record JAAGNO010023240.1, on the reverse strand, counting down.
TCTTCTTGGGAACATTCCCTTGCACTGTTTAATTTATTCTTTCAAACATAGACGTAGTGATCTGTCTAAGTCTTGTAGGAAGCAGCTTGTCCTTTTGCTAATCTGAGTTTATTACACTAACTGATAACTGGGGCTCGGGCTGCAGGCACTGCTCCTCAGCAGCCTTTGCTGTTTGTGGAGATCACACTGACCACTGCAGCTAACGACCCCGCACAGCGAGGCAAGCCAGAGCCAGTCAGTCTGGGGCCTCTTGGGAGCTTCTTTGAAACCAGAAAGGATGAAAACCTTCAAGAGAAGGAGTAGGGGGCATTTGTGAAGCAAACTATGTGTATCATGTGCACATTAACTGAGGTGTATGCTGTCTTTAGTCTTGAACCAGAAACTCTCCTCTTGGCATTGGTTGCTTGAAAAATGTACAAAATGCTGTTTTTTTCCCCCTTTGGGTCTCTGCCCGCAGTAAATAATAAATTCTCACATAATATCAACATTAATAACTAGTTTTCATTTTAAGCTTTGAATAGAAAAGATCTGTTTGGGCCTTCTCAGGTCCTTTGCAAAATTCAGGTGCGTGGAATTCTTTTTTAGTCAGTTTATTTGATGACTAAAGTATTCTGAAATAGCTGGAAGGATCATTTCTAGTTTTGGATGACAATATATGCCAACAAATCTTTAGATGTCCCTTGACTTATTTGGAGATGCTTGATGCAAAACCACCAGAGAATATTGACCTATTTACTTATAATACAAATATATGTTTAATCACTGGTGTTTTAACACTTTGGCTCCAGTGGGCCAATGAAGAAACTTACCTAGTCCATGACAAGCCACAACTTTGTGTTATAGTGCAAAAGCATCAGGACTATAGTGGAACGTCACCCTTACTTCATTGTTCTTGGTTGGATATCACTAGATTGACAGCAGGACCTACTGAGCCATGGGTGGTGCATATGTATGCCTGACCTAAGACTGAGGCAGGAAATTCTGGCCCAGTTTTGACTGTTGCCACCAGCTTCCTGTCAGTGCTCCAAAATCAGGGCAATATCACTTTACTATTGCTTTTAATGAATATTAATGCGCTCTAAATCAGTTATATGAGCTGGGTTTAGCTGACATACTGCAGAACTTTCTGAACAGTAAAGGTAACATATATCTTTTTTAAGTCTGCATGAAAAATCCTGGAGAAAATAAAAGTCTCACATTGCTGTTTATTTGGATGTTATGCATGAGAAGAATATGTGTCAAAGAACAGAAGTTATTTAACTGCTTAGTGCATTTCTCTGCACGTCAGCCACTAACTTTTACTCTTTAGAGGATGTATACAGCTTATGAGTAAGCCTTATGGATCAGCTCGTTGACAAGCATAATGATGCAAGTTTGTAAATTCTTTAGAGTTACTGGAGCTATATGATTTACATAAACTGAAGAGAAGTTTTCAGGTTCAACAATTTTTTGGATGGATGATGTAGATTCCAGATACTGACTAGATTGACCATTGGGATCTACTGTGCTGTATATTAACAGCAACGGCATGAACCTTGTACTTGCAGAAATCTCATAGCATTTGGGGACCATAAATAAAAGTGAAATTAGGACTATATCTATTGTTTATGTGACGGCTGCATGACAACAACATGATGTCAGGCTTTAATGTGTCTTGACATTCCTCCTAGTAGTATAACTTAATTATTGATAAGCCTTGTAGTAGACAGAGCATGGGATGGCATATGAGATCTAAAGTAACTGTTTAGAATTTATTTTGTGGAGGTAAAATGAAGGGTTGAGAGACAAACAAACTTGCATAAAGCTTGACTGCATAGGAAACTGGGTACTCCTGCTTTCTCCCTTCTTGAACTACTCTAAGCCTCTCCATTTCTGAGATATCTTTTGACATAAATGTGCAGGGCAAATAAGAAGTGCATGCTTAAAAAATAGTGTAGTTACATGAATTTGGCAATACGATTAATTTTGTTCTTGTAGCATTACATTTTCCTAGAAGCAGATACAGTAGGAAGGTCCCATGAGCTACAGCAGATAAACGGGTCTTTTTAGTTTTCTTGAATATAATTGTTGGCAAACTTTTTGTTAAGACTAAAGAAAACTAGGTAAAATGTACATTTTTAAGATAGAAACCTTACGACAAACAACTTAAGACAAAGCGAAAGGTTATATCTAATGTTAAGCTATATAATACCAAATATTTTTTGCAATATCTGTTAAAAAGGCTTAACCTAGTCCTTCTATGCATTCCATAAATTAATGCTATCTCTTACTTTATTCACCACTACCTGCAAATCTGATTCGATCATAACTGCTCAGGAAATCATCTAGAATACATTTGGCATTTTTTTACCTTTTTTTTTTTTTTTTTTAAGACACAAAGTTTAGATTAATTTTTCCTTTTGATCAGATATGAGTTCCATAAAAATAAAATTAAAATGTCATGTTTTGTCTTTCTGACTTTCTGGGGTTTTAATATTTTCCATAAGAAAATCATATTTGCAACTTAGATGATACAAAATGAATGAGTTCACACCACAGAAGCCACATGTCATTCTCTGATCCTTGTCTCACATGCAGCTGCATAGAAAGCAAATCAATAGTACTGACATGGTAGCAAAAAATGTCTGAATCATACCTCTACAACGTCTTTCAAGTCATTCAGGCCAGCAAGTTTTTGGATATGCTTATTTAAGAAAATAAGTTAGTGTTTTGTCAGTGTGGCTGCACTGGCCTTAGTTGTTTCTCACCAGACATTGGTCATTTATATGGTATATAATTTTTCTTTGGAATATGAGGGTTGCATTTTGATTACTAAAATATTTGTAACCAAGAAGCCTTATTTATTTATTTATTTTATTTTTTGATTAATCCTTCTAAGGATACAAAAATTCTTTCAGAAAGTACAAAATCCTCTTTTCATTTCAGTGTTGCTCATCTACATCACTCAAGATCAGGAGCTGAATTTTAAGTGTGTATAAAAAGGGAGAGGGATGATGAATTACAAAGTTCTCTTCCTATTATAAAACATATTTAAATGAAGAGATAGAGCTTGAATTTACTAGCTAGGGAAATTACAGCACAGCTATACGCTAATTCTCCTATATACTACTTTATAGCTTTGGAAAATTGTACAAGATATGGAGGAAATTAGTCACTTCTGACATTCAGAACAGATCTCTTTTTTGAAAGCTTCATCATTTGGTATATATTGTTGTAGGCGTACAAGGTGTTTGAGAAGTAGCTTACAGGCAACAGGCCAACCTCTCCTGAGATAACCTGGGAGAAACTGCTATCTAATTTGTAGATTAAACCATTTCTAATTTATTCTTCTTCCGTTACATGTTCTCAAATTTGAATGTCACTGTGTCATAAAGTAAATGGAATTAGTCTGATTTGTACACTTCTTCAATTTAATATTATTATTTTAGATTAAAAGTAGCCTGTTGATGAACAGGTCAGACATTTTCCTAACGAATTTTATCAAAAGAAAGACTCCCTCAGAAAAATTTTTTTCTCAGTTTTAACTGCATCCCCAATAGCTACATTATTTTAAATTAATCCTCCATTTTAAATTGCTAGTTGCAGAGAAACCCACTTAAAAAAGTTACTGACAAAGACTATAGAGGACATAGGAGTCTTACAATCCTTTAACAAATATAAACTATTAGGAAATTAATTTATTCTCTTTATAGAAAAGAATTTTCTTCAGTTTCCGTGTCTGGAAAAAGCAGTTGCAAAGGAAACAATGAGAATTTATTTTCTGTATCTCTTGCTTTCTTGAAGAAAAGAGGAATTTGCTCTATTTGCAGCAAAGATTTATTTTACATATTAATAAGCCTACTTTTTTCTTCAGTTTTCCTGTGAAGCTGTGGTAGAGCCACTACTTAGAAATCTTGTGATATTCAATTCATTAGATGTTTTTAAGTGGCTAACTTAAATAACCCATAGGACGTTAAGAATGTAGGAAGATCTTTAATAGTAAAACTGCAAAGTGGGTGCAGGGCAAGAGCCCCTTGAGTTTTGCCATATCCAGAGGAAAAGTGAAGTGTGGAAGTGAAGAAGTGTGGCTAGCAGATCAAAAGAAATGATTCTGCTGCTCTACTCTGCTCTGGCCAGACCTCACCTGGAATACTGTGTCCAGCTCTGGAGCCCTCAGCACAAGGAGGACACGGACCTGATGAAGCAGGTCCAGAGGAGGGCCATGAAGATGATCAAGGAGATGGAACACCTCTCTTATGAGGACAAGCTGAGGGAGCTGGGATTGTTCAGTCTTGAAGAGAAGGCTCCCAGGAGACCTAATAGCCACCTTCCAGTACCTGAAGGGAGCTTTTAAAAAGACTGGAGAGGGCCTGTTTACAAAGGCCTGGAGTGAAAGGACAAGGGGCAATGGCTTTAAATTAGAAAAGAGTGGATTTAGATTGGATGATAGGAAGAAGTTCTTTACCATGAGGGTGGTAGAACACTGGAACAAGTTGCCAAGGAAGGTAGTTGAGGCCCCACCCCTGGATATATTCAAGGTGAGGCTCAATGAGGCTCTGAGTAACCTGATCTAGCTGAGGTTGTCCCTGCTCTCAGCAAGGGAGTTGGACTAGGTGACCTCTAGAGGTCCCTTTCAACCCAGACATTTCCATGATTCTATTTCTATGCTTCTATGGAAACAGCAGGTGAACAGCTGGACCCCATTCCACCATGGTGCATTTGTGCTGGATGGCCTTAGAAGCGAGTTTGGGACTGGAGTCAGGGAGGAAAAAGATTAGTGACCAAAACCAAAGTCAGCTGAGGATAGAATGAGAGGAGAAGTAGCATGTAAAAGTTGCGTGTCGCCTTGAACAAGCCACAGCACAATTTACAAGCTACTTAGGCAATGAACCAGCAAATGGGACCCTAGTGGGATTTTCAGAAGCACTTAGGTACAAAGTGTCTAATTTTTCAGCCCAAATTAGAGTCTGAGGGACTTTAAAAATCTCACTTGGTCTATGTGTGTCTATAGTGACAGTGATACCTTAAAAATATGGCCACTCAGCAGCTCTAAACTTTTATCTAAGATGACAATAAAAGCAATAATAACAGTATTGCTTTCTTGCAGGATGCCTCTGAAGTTAATTTAGTTAAAAAATTACTCTGGGATTCCCAAGTAGTGTGTGATGAAAACTATGAAAACAGCAAAAATGTCACTCTCCTTGTTGGTGTTCAGAGTCAAGTGTGGGCCCCAAAGCTCATGTCCTCTCCTAGCAAGCCATGGAGGCAATATAAATCAAGCAAAATGAAAATAACATTTGAGCAATAAGACTCAATAGCCACAGCTACTGTTGACTCCAACATATTTAAAACTGAATCCAAAGGGCAGTTCTTGCTATGACTTCTGTTTTTTGATCTGATCTAAAATTGGGATGGGATTTAGCTTCAGATTAATCTATCTGACTTCAGGTATTTACGTGTAGGTGCTCTCACATGAGTTTGTGTTGTCAGTGGACACCCAGCCAATACTGTCAGTGAAGCCTGAAAGCTTGTCCAGCTTATACTAAATAAGAACGCTGCCTAAATTTAGGAACCTACTACTGTTTGAGATGTCTTCAGGCTTCCAAAATGTTTACTAAGAGCTGCCAGGAATGCACAAGACTTGTGTGAGATTGAATGCCCTGGATATGCTTTCAGTGTCTGAAGTGACACTATTCAGCTACATTTAGGCAACTGAATCCTATCCTTATCTTGTGTCAGATTAATATATCTGTAGACTACAGTGTCTGTGTTGGAAGCCTAAATATCTCTTGACCTGAGGAACTCCCCACACAGGCAATGATTTCAAAGTCTTAGTTTGACATTGAAATCCAGCTATGGTCTAGTAGAAGATACTACTGATACTACAGATAGAAGAGACCTTCAAGATCATCAAGTCCAACCTTATTCCTAGCCCTATCAAAACCACTAAACCATGTCCCTAAGCACAACATCCACCTGGCTCTTAAACACCTCCAAAGATGGTGACTCCACCACCTCCCTGGTCAGGTTATTCCTGCTATTTCTTACTGGGCAGGCTATTCCTTACTATTTCAGTAAAGAAATTCTTCCTAATATTCAGCCTGAAACTCCCCTCTTGTTATATTGCTTGTCACTAGGGAGAACAGACCAACTCCCACCTCACTACTGCTTCCCTTCAGGTAGTTGTACAGAGCAATAAGGTCTCCCCTTAGCCTTCTTTTCTCAAGGCTAAACAGCCCCAGATCCTTCAACCTTTCCTCATAAAAGACATGCTCCAAACCCTTTACTGTCTTGGTAGCCTGCCTCTGTTACCCTCTCCAGCATCTCAATGTCCTTCTTGTAGAGAGGGGCCCACAACTGGACTCAGTATTTGAGATGTGGTCTCACCAAAGCCAGGTACAGAGGAATGAGCACCTCCCTGCTCCTGCTGACTACGCTATTCCTGATACAGGCCAGGATGCTCTTGGCCTTCTTGGCCACCTGGGCACACTGCTGGCTCATGTTCAGCTGGCGTTCAGGGAACACCCCCAGGTCCTCCTCTGCCTTTCAGATCTCCAGCCACTCCTCCCCAAGCCTGTAGCACTGCTGGAGTTTGTTGTGGCCAAAGTGCAGGACCTGGCATTTGGCCTTATTGAAGCTCTTGGAACTGGCCTTGGCCCAGCAATCCAGCCTATCTATATCCCTCTGTAGAGCTTCCCTACCCTCAAGCAGATCAACACTTCCACCCAGCTTGGTGTCTTCTGCAAACTTACTAAGGGTGTCATCTGCAGACTTACTAAGGATGCACTCTATCCCCTTATCCAAATCCAACTGATGAATATGTTAAACAGGAGTGGCCGCAGTACTGAGCCCTGGGGGACAACTGGATTTAACTCCATTGACCACAACTCTTCGGACTTCTCCATCTAACCAGTTTTTCACCCAGGAAAGCGTATGCCCATCTAAGCCAAGAGCAGTCAATTTCTCTAATAGAACACTGTGGGAAACACTGTCAAATGCCTTACTAAAGTCAGGATCCACAGCCTTACCTTCATTCAACAAGCAGGTCACCCTGTCATAGAAGGAGATCAAGTTTCTTAAACAGGACCTGCCCTTCATAAACCCATGCTGGCTGGGCCTGATCACCTGGTTGCCCTGCATGTGCTGCATAATGGAACCCAGGATGATCTGCTCCATCAGCTTCCCTGGTCCTGGAGTCAAACTGACAGGCCTGTAGTTCCCTGGATTATCCTTCCATCCCTTCTTATATATGGGTGTTATATCGGCTGACCTCCAGTCTTTTGGTACCTCCCCAGTCAGCCAGGACTGCTGTTAAATGATGGACAGTGGCCTGTTAAGCACCCCTGCCAGCTCCCTCAGCACTCTAGAATGTAACCCATCCGGTCCCATAGATTTATGCACGTTGATGTTGAAGTGGTCATGGATCCTCTCCTGAATTGTAGGGGGACATTGTGTTCCTGGTCCCTGTCTCTTGGCTTGGAGAAGTGACTTTCCCCAGTGTAAGTGTTCCCATTACTAAAGACTGAGGCAAGAAGCTATTAAGCACATCAGCCTTCTCCTCATCTTTTATTACCATATTTCCTACTACTACAGTAGATACTACAGTAGAAGATACTACAGATTCACTGCAAAATGGGACTGTCTTACACAGTTATATTTTGAGTAGATAATTGCATGATGGTTTTAGCCACAACACTTAATATGTAGTGATCCACAGCTCTGAGCACCATTTAATAAAAGCGTACCCTTTCTTCTCAGAAGACAGCTCTCTCAGACCATGCAAAAACAATAGTTTCAGTTTGTTTTGACTCCTTTCCCTGTGTGTCAGGATATAAAATGTCTAGCAACCTTTTGCTAGACAATGACTCTCCAGTGTCCTTCTGGTCAGTACAAGGTGCTTCTTCTCCATTCCCTGCACATTATCAGCCAATCTTTAGCCTGAGAGCACACTCCAAGTTAGGTTGCAAAATTGAATGCATTTGCTGGTTGGTAAAATTTTGCAAACCTGCGACCTTTATTGAGACTTCTGCTTGTCACAGAAGCAATTACAATGACAGATATTTCTGTGTAGAAAAAAGCAATATACAATTTATGATCAGTATTTATATGTTCCCTTTTCCTCTTCATTATTTGCTGTTATAATCTGATGGCCAGGGATAGGAAAGAGCAGAGACTTTAACTGAAATAACTATCATAAAGCATGGGTTAGTGGGTAGCAGAGTACAGATTTTTGTAATCTTAATTTTTTCATTCCTGAGAGAAGTATCTGAAATCTGCACTATGTGTGCTCTTTTAAGCTCCCTCCCTGGGCGTATATCCAAGGCAATCTGCACCATTTTGGTCCATTTCTGCAGAACTGCAGGGAGACGTTTTGGTGCTTAACAGACTCTATCTGAACATACCTTATTCCCCATACTTTGGCCTCTTTTAGTTGCCATAAACATTCCTCTCAGGCAGCAAAAGCAGCAGTCAGCCAACCTTGGATGTGTGAGAAACTATTGGAGCCCCTTCCCAGAAAGATGCTTGGGAAGATACCCTCTCCCTTGACCCTTTGGCCCTCGATTTATACTGCAGTGAATACTGTCATTTGGGATACTTTACTGGCGATTCAGAGAGCACAGGTTCTTCTTCTTTCCTTTTTCTCTATAGCTGTTTTTCTTAGCATTTTTCCAGGCCTTTCTCAAATAGTCATATTTGTTTTCCAGGCCATTATCAAATAGTCATATTTGTTCCTACTGGTAATGAAAGATGTACATGCCAAAAGAACTTACTTGGTGGAATTTACGGCCTGATTAATTTGTTTACTGTAGAACAAGATATTTTTGTTATGCTGAACTTTTTGTATCTATTTTCCCAAAGGAATGGAAGGAAGGAATAGGAAGACAAGAAGTGGCAGAAAATCTCATGGGGAACTTGCAGATTTATATCCTTGTTGGAATGAGCCATCAGCACTTGCTTCCACTGCAGAAAGAAGTGGTGCCCAAGGAACCAGGGGACACATGAAGGTTTCATTCCTGGAGTCCAGGGTTGCAGGTGATGGACAGGGACAGGTGTGCTGTGCAAAAACATTGGGAATTCCAGCAAGAGATACAGGACTGTGAGGCTGGTGGCTGGCATTGCTTGCATACTGGGGTTTGTATGCATGGAGGACTCTGGAGGTGTTTCTCCATGTACTGCCTGGCACTTGGAAGAAGCTGATGAGATCAGCTTTCAGTTAGCTACATAAACAAACACACTAAATAAAAACTATTAGCGTCCATCAAGCCTGTAGACCTTGTTTGAGGGAAAGGCAATGGAAAATGAAGTACTGCAGCCATACGTGCAGGTTCCTTACAGAACTGTCTCCTATTTTTCTGGCTATAACATTTGAAGTTCACAAAGATATTTTCCATTAGAGAAGTGATTCATCTTACATAAACCAGTTGTGTTAATGTTAGGTGGTCAATCTAAGATATGCATGTATCCTACAAGGTAACTCAGTATACCAGTTAGCACAAGAGCATTGGGAAGTGGTGGATTGTTGTCTGGAGTTTTTGAGCATTACGTAGAAGTTTTAGAGAGAACCTGATGACTGAATTTAACTAAGTGTTTGAATTGAGGTAGCTAAGCTAGGCTGAAGGAATTCCTTTACAACACTCATCTTGATGAAATAGTGGAGATTAACTGGCATTTTAATGGTAGAAAGATCTTCAGAATAAGTCTTAAACTAAAGGCAGGGTCAAAATATAAGCTGTTATCCTATAGCTCTTATCTTTAATTATGAAGCCAGGGCATATTCCAGACTGCAGATAACACTGTGCAACAATCAATGATAAATTATGACAATTTAATAGAAACTGCCTTAAATAGACTACCAAACTCAAAACATTCGTTAATGTAACAAATGAACTGCAACTGTCAAAAATATGAGTGGGCCATCAATTAAACCTGCTTTAATTCCAGCACTGCCAAAGAGACTGTGAGAACCCTAAAGAAGACAGTGCAGTCCCTGATGTTGTTCCAGAAATTATTGACCCATTTTACTGAAAACAATTTTTTAATTATCTTCTGGATACATAGAAATAATAATCATGTCCATTGTCCCAGCAATAACACTTAGAGTTGTCTAGACAAATTCAACATGATAAAGCCTTAAGATTGGTTGGAAAGTTGAAATCATAAAGATTTTTCAGTGGAATAAATGAATAATTTTCTGTTGAAAGTGGAAAACAAGTAAGTTTGCCAGCCTGATCTGTAATACACAGTTGTTGCCCATGGAATAACACCAGGTCACCCATTATATTAAAGTCTACTCAGATGATACTCAACCTTCACACTGAAATTTGCCAAAGATTTCTTTTTAGTTCTAAGATCAAGTTCTAGTCAAATAACCCATGCTTTCTCTGTCAATGTTTATGAACATGATCTCATTCCCTCAACTGTGTTTTCACTGCTTAAAACTCCCACACACTATTCATCTCATACTCAAGTCAAAAACCCTTAAAAACTAAAAAGTATGTCTTCAATTATGATGTTGTCTGTAAAAATAGCAAAGGAAGAGGCTAGAAAGTTAGTTTGGGAGTAGGCATATTGTTTATAACACACAAAACATTCCTTCTCCCAATGCAAAAATATTTACCATTTGACTAGTACTTTAAAATGAGAAGAGCTCTGGAGAAAGAAAGGAATAGTGAAACTGTAGTCTCAGTCTTCAGACTGAAGCTGCTTTGGTAATCCAGAGGATTAAAACTGGTGCTGGTGTTACTTTCACAGGTTAAACATGTCTTGCTTAGTGACATCTGCCACATCTCAGAACCCTGAGCAATAGTGTCAGGTATTGTGAGTCCTAATACATGCCAGCTTGTTCTAGAGCAACTGAAACTTTTAATTTTGCAGAAATTGGAATCAAGAGCCACATTATGTATCATATTTGATTCAGGAAGTTTTAGAAAGTACAAGTCTTAGAAGGCAGTATGGAAGTGTGACCTATTTTCAATAAGATTTAGTAGGAGAATCATGGATGTTCAAAAGAAGACAAGATTTATGACACAGAATAATGGGATGCCACAAAACATAGTATTTAGTCATAATGTTAATTTTTCTGGTGAAGCACTGGTAATCTCTGGTAAACAGGCTTAGTGAAAGAGAAACGGGACATCTAATGACTCTACCTTCGGTGAAGGGAGTGAAATCAAAGCCTAGGACATTCTTGCACATCAAGTATATTTTAGAAGATTATACAGTAGCCTGCAGGGAAAGGAATACAGATAATGAAAAAGATACCACCGACGAATCAAGAGATGGAGGATGCTCTAAAATGCTAAATGAAACACATGTATTTAAAGTAATGAGTATTTTATGATGAGGGATTTCACCACAGTCAATTTAATGGCTTTAAAATATTAAAATGCAATGAAACTAGGGAAGGCAAAAGTATTTTAAATATAAATCTGTTGATTATAAACCTAAATGCAGAGGTATTGTGCAGTCAGTTCAGAGGCATGCAAGGACAGGGAACAAGAATATAGTCTTTAAAATGATTGGTTTTGACCTAAGCACTTAACCAAAAATGCAGGAACATAAGGGTTGTTTCAATTGTTCGTGATTATTCTTTGATGTTAGTTGGAAAAAAATATGCAAGCTGTCTTTTCTTCTGAATGCACTGTAAATAAAACGAGACACATCATCTTAGTAAAATGAATACACTGTTAAAGGATCTTTTTAATCAAAGGATCTTTTTTATCAAGGCTAGTCCCCAAACCTCCCCTCTTTTCTGTTGCTATGACTTGTTCAGAATATTTTGTTTTTTTCTGTATTCCTCTTTGGTGTTTGCTATATTAGATCAGGATACATTTTGCCTTGTTTTGTTTCTACTCCAGTTTGGTCCACAGGTTTATGCACAGATACCTTTGCTGGTTTAGACTGAACCACACTGCAAAGTTGTAACTTCCTTTGCACAGATCAAAGCAGAGGAGTACTACATTCACCAAGCTGAAATAGATTTTGCCAACCTAACATGCTATTATAAGCTTGGTACATGACTGATTGTATTTTATTGAAAAGGTTCATTCCTACTGCCTAGGTTGGTTTTTTTTGCACTTTTTCATTTTCTTTTCATTTTCCTCTTCTCAGTTGTGCCCTGTGATAGGATAAGGGGGAATGGATGTAAACTGGAGCACAGGAGGTTCCACCTTAACTTGAGGAGGAACTTCTTTACTGTAAGGGTCACAGAGCACTGGAACGGGCTCCCCAGAGAGGTT
>JAAGNO010023240.1:66252-82947 GCA_033439905.1 Ceryle rudis | reverse complement strand
GCGTTCCTTTGTGACCTGTGCTAGATTGTATGATCCTGCTCTGGCAGGGGGGTTGGACTTGAAGATCTCCAAGGTCCAACCCCTGACATCCTGTGATCTTGTTATTTTTAATCAGTGCAAAAAATTAAAATATGAAACTTTCTTGTCTGATGGATGAAAACCTTCTCAAGGGCAAAGCGAAGCTCTCCATTTCACTGTCACATGCCATGAATTTCCATACCTGCATATAGTAAATCTAGGATGGGGCAAGTAGAACCTAGCTATGTGCTTAGAGGCAAGCACATGGCTAAATGCTTTGCTAAATCAAGGCTCAAGATAGTAATAGAGAAAAGCATGCTGTGCTTAATGAAAGAGAATAGACCATTTGTATTCCAAATGTTTGTACAGTTTGAAAAGTGTTATTGCATTAGCCCTGACAGCATGACATACTCTGTTGGCTGATCCTCTCTGTATTGCTTTTGCTGCTGTTTCCAGTTTGTTCATGCCCTACAAGAACTTACTTACAAAGTAAATCTTACAGTAATTTTGATCCATCATAAGGTTCCATGCACTTATTTAAGTTCCAAGCAGTTTCTAGGTAACAAGTAGACTTCTCATTTTTTAAACTTACCTAATTAATGTCCATTTTGTCTGTCCAATGTCCTGTTGACTCTTAGTGCCGAAGTGGAAAAAAATAACAGTGGTTGACCATCATACATGAAAATTGTAATAATAAAGAATGAAATTCATCTCTATGTTGCAAGCCTTTGGCCAGAAATTATAGCGCTTACTGTAAACTATATCATGAGCCCTTTGGCTGTGTCGATAAAGTTAGGCAGATATGTCTCGTTACATTTCTATTGGTTCTGGTACTTTGCAAGCTGGCACCATTTGAACTCTCTGTGAGGATGAAACCTGAGTGTGACCATACACCAGTGTGTACTAATTTGTTTTGGAAGGAAATATGTATATATGGTCTGAAAGAAAACTACAGACTCTCCTAGTAAGTCTCTTCTTGTGTATAGCTAAGTTCCATGGCCATCTTACAAAGTGCACTTATCCAGTGGTGCAGATGAAAACCAGGAGAATGAATCTGGATGCAGATTGAAGCCAGGAGTCACACTGCTGTCTTCACTGGGAATATTAGTTAAAATTGTAGTGATGTTTGCCACATCCACAGAAAAGTCTTGTACATCAAAGCTATTATATTAATTGTTCTTCTAGGCTGTTAGGAGTTGAAAGCTGTGAGAGCACAATAAGCTTCTGTGAAAGATAGATGTACTAGTGCTACACACATCGGCTTGGTGGCACAGGGTGTGAGAAAAACAGGGAGGCTTGCAGAGAACTGGAGGCACATTAGTGCTGTGCCTGTGTGAGTGGCACTAGTTACATGGTGCAGTACAGGCTGAAACAGTTGTTCTGCTCAGTATTCTGGAGATGATAATGTGTCTGGTGGCTCTGCATGGGTTAGAGAACTCCATAACTGAAGCGACCAGATCAGGCACAGGTATCAGCCCAGTTGTGGGTGTACTGAAACCAGATCAGGCTGTAATGTCCATGCTGTCTACTCTGAGCTCCTGCAACTGGACTAATGCCAAGCTGGTTCAAGCTGTCTCAGACAGACCTGGCTTTACAAGCTGCAATCATGGTCTCATATATAATCTGTGTGCCTAGGCTTGAAGATCTGTATACTGTTCTGATACTATTAAAATCAAACAGGTATTACCATTATCTTCTTTGTGACTTAATGGACACAAAACTTCATAGTTTCGTCCCTATTGATACTGTCAGTTTTCTATATTGCAAGAGAAACAAAAATCTAAGAGAAACTACCTGTTTGTAGCACTAACTTGTCTGTACTATTTATCTATTTATATCTTCAGTACTGATTTTACTGGTGTTCTCTGAATTATGCCAATCATTTGTAATGTCTTACTGGAATGTAGGTAGAACTTCTAAGGAAGCAACATAGAATTTTTGTTTGTTTTCTTTCCTTTTAGAATCTTTTTAAACAAAAGAAACAATCGTTACCTGATTCTTCAATACCTAATGTCATCTTAGCCACAAGAGGGAGAATTTTTTAATAAGACTGTACAGTGTAAGAACATATAAATTGTTCAGTGAAAAGTTTGAAAAAAAATTCACAGAGCTTTAATCAGATGAAATGATGTTTCATGTTTATGAAAAACAAATGGCTCAGGCATTAGTCTTTTGTAGGCTGTTATATATCTGATATGTATGAGACAAGAAAAAAATGGGGCTTGGTCATATAGCTTGCTGGTTAGTCAACCTGTCCTTGCAGAACAGTTCTTTTGAAAGCTGAATATTTTGCTGGAAATTAAGATCATGGAGTAATACTTCCTTCAGAGTTTTTCAGGGAATACCAAATTACATCAGAAATGTAAATTCTGTACATGCAGGACCACAGGAGGGCTGGAAATAAATGAAGTCTCTGGTTATGGTTTCCCTGGTGGTCTGATTTAGCTACCTTGTTAACAGTGTTTTATCTTTTCAAGGCAGAACAAAGAAGTAAAAATTCCTGTTCCAAACATGCAGCAACAGAGACTTCATCATTCACATCAGTCTGCAATAACAGCAGTGTAAGTCAGCAGCTGTGTGTGGAGACACTAAGTCAAAGTGAGTGGTAACCTGGGACCTATGAATCATAGCTCTTCAGTTTTTCAGCTTGGGCTTCAACAACTTACTCTTTCTCTTTTAAAGCACCTTCTCTGTGTGATGGCTTTGTGGGATCAACTATTTCTCCTTGTCCTTTGAATAGCCATTTCTTTCCTCATGGAAAAATTTCCATTTGAAAGAATATATAACTACATTCAGCCAAATCAATCGCTTTTTTTTTCTCTTTTCCTCCCCCTTTTTTCTTTTCCTCGCCCACCCCCTTTTTTGTTTGTTTGTTTGTTTGTTTGTTTTTTGTTGTTGTTGAAACACTAGTTGAAAACACAATTAAAATACTTAAATCTTATTCCCATGTTTGCAGTCAGAACATTCTTAAAAACTGTTACAACTTCTGGGAAACAAATTCATTTCTTGACTCTCAAATGAAAGATAAACAAAGCAATAGCTTGCTTAAGACATTGAAATTCATATTAAGCAGTAATGTTCATATTCCACAAGATAATTTTCATTCTCATAGCTAAGATAAATATTTTCTTGTGTCAACTTTGATAAGAATAGCAAATAAAATGCCAACAAACTCAAAACTATTTTATAATCAAATACAAAACTCAAGTAATTTAATAATCTGAATCCAAATGAAACAACTGTGCTTGAAGCAGCTATTTCACTCTAGACAGTGCAGTCATACTGGTATTTGTCCATTATTCTAACAAAATAAAAGGCTGTTGTGAATCAAAATCCTGCTTCCTTTTTTTGCCCACACCAGAATTTAGGCATTGCTATGAATGATGGTGCTTAGAGGCTTACAGATATGATACCAGTTTTGGGACACTCTGCTAAAAAAAGTTATCACTGCAGTGGTTAAACGTACTCAGCTAGCACTGAAGTGGCCCATGTGGCCATGGAGTTACAGCTTGATCAGGATGTTTGAGAATATAGGAGAAACCAGAACCCCATCTACAATGGAGTCCCATCTCTGCTCCCCACTCTGTTCTCCTGAAGGGAGGTGGTATTACAGCTGCCTATTAACTTTCATCCTACAACAGTTTCCATTATCTTTTGCAAACTACAAATTTTCTGCCAGAAAAGAAACTTTGCAAAATACATTAATCTTTCCTTACTTACTCAGTCAGAAACAGCCATCCTCTAGCTGTTTAAATTTTGATCAGCACCTTAATTCAGACTGACATTGTCTTTCTATATAATATTTTGGCAGTTTGTGAACACCTACTTACAGAACACCAAGATCTGTGCTCAGGGCAATAATACAGTCAGCAGAAGAGGGAACACATTTCGCCTGCAGACAGCTTGCTGCTGCCAATGAAGTTTACCAGGAATGTCCTCTGTTTTATTCTGCACTGAAGCAATTTCCAGGGCTGCAGTGTGAACAAAATCACCATTACACTCTCACTGAAAGCAGTATTTATTTGTTGCTTTAGCTAGATTCCCATCTCCAGTTTCTTCCAGGTGCCTGAACTATAGGTGTCTGTAGGCTCTGGAACACAGTGTATTTTTAACAGATTTCCTGTGTGTTCAGCACATTTCTTCCAGCAGTTTCCTGAGCTAATTCTGAAGTGAGGTGGAGAGAGAGATGTCTAAAATCTCACTGACTTAGACTGCCCTTTTTTTTTTCCCCACTGTCAGGATACTGATCCATAGTGCTTTCCAGAGAGATTTCCAAGTGTTGCAGCACTCTATGGAATTGCCTCCAGAGATTTACTTAGTTTTGAGCTTCTGTTTTCGTTTCTCTTACACATATTTAAAAATTTTAAGTCTTAGTTTGAATAATGTCCACTTGCTTACTGCTAGAAGAATATACGTCGTATGTATTTATCTTTTTTGACTGTTGTCTTCTTGCAATTTCTATATACTGTATTTTAAACGACTGGCAAATGCGTGTGAGCATTCCTCTCATGACAGTATGTTTTAAAATAAAGTTACTGTGGCAAACTGAAGAAAACCAAACAAAACTTTAGCTAATTTTTCCTGTCTCTCAAGAAGCAAAGACTGAACTGTCAGTGAATCATGGTTTCTATTTTAATAGCTTCCCATGCATATGCTTCTTTTTGTCATGGCACATCCTAAATATACATTTCAGGAGTAACTGGGTTTTTTTTGTTTGGTTGGTTGTTTTTTTAATACATACCCTAACATATGTACCCTAAAATTGTAGGTGATAATTATTAGACGCTAAAAAAAGCACCGAGTTCCTCTGAAGTAGTAAACATACCTCAAAAATATCCGTGTATTTCTAGATGAGAAAAATGTTAGACTTGTTGAGCTGAACATTGTGCAGAAAGGTTTACTGGATATTAATTTAAAATCAGAAGTTGAGATCACAAAGCAAGACTTTCTAAATATTCATTATGGCCTTCTAAATTGCACTTCTTCCATCAAGGTTACACAGTGTATTAAATATTCATAAAACAACATACTGAAAAAAATTCTAATTGCAAATAAGTGCAATTGATGTAGATTGAATTATTTATTATTCCATTTGTTAAACTAAGACAACAGAAATTGATGAAAGACATTAAACAGACCAAAATTTAGGGTAAATTCACCACAGAATATTTTTTTTCTTTCTGTGTCTTAAGATCATGGAGGAAGCTCAAAGGAATTACTAAGACTTGATATTTTATACTTTTTAGATGACTGGAATTAAGTGAGACGTACCCTGACCTTCAGCTAGGTGGAATGAATGTTGCCTAAAACAAGGAGGAAAAAATTTAGGACAAACTGATGCATACACATCCGATCAAGAAAATGGAGCTGCAAAAATAGCAATTATAACTGAACAATCTATTTATATTTCTCTTTTGATATGATTTAAATCACTAGGTGCATTTTTAGCAAAAGTTCATAGCTTTTGATAGCTAAAAATCTCTCTTTATTTGCATGCTATGTTAAAAGGGTTAATAGGGCATTGAGGGGGTAGGGAACATTCATAAGATATTTATGTATTTGCATCCCAACTTCTACCATTGCTCCTGGCTAAATATCCAAATCCATCATTTTAGTTAGGACACTGAAGGGGGTAAGAGCTGGTGGGTAGAGACAAGGAAGGCAAATTCTTCCCTCATCAGGAGCCAAATTTCTTCTGCTGCACTGAGTATGGCAAGGCCATGAACAACCTGATGTCAGTGTGACTTATGCTGTTGAATATAAGGAGTCCAGGATTTCACCAGAACCCCTGTATTGGGAGCATTTCTCCTCTTGACCTCCCACGGACCTCACAGGTGCAGGATTCAGTTCCTTAGTAAAGATCTGCACATGAATACAAAGATTCCCAATTGTTTCAGAAAACTCTATCATTCATAGTCCCGCTGGGTGATTAAATATATATTACCTTGCATTCAAGTCTTTCTTTCACATTTATCCTGGGCTAGTTCTGTTTTCTGACTTATATACTGTACGTTTGAGACATGATTACCTATCTAATGCTAGACTAAGACCATAACTTCCAGTTTCCTATTCCAGCCAAGAGTGTGTAAATCTGTAATTAAAATAAATCACACAGTATTTCTTCTTCTTTTGTTACCCTTGAATTCCCATGACTAAAAAATTTAAGTGTTTCTAATTAAGAAAGATAATATACTCACTGAGACTAATGAGAAGTGCTGCCAAGAGATGCTACGGAGATAGGACTTGAACTGAAACTCTGAGCGAATTTCTCCTACGATTTGAAGAATGAACATTTATATCATGCAGGTTTTTTACTGACTGGTGAGATTATCAAAAGAGTCCTGAGACTCATACTGAGTAGTAGGTCCTGGACTCCATTTAATACTGGGTGCCGTAAGACATAGACTAAGTTTTGCCTTTTGCATATGCTAATGAATACAGCCATGATGCAACCATAAATTAATTACAAGGCTTCTACATCCCCTCATAGGTGGAAAGTGTTTCAGCTGCAAGGTTGAGAAAGGAGATGAAAGGACACTACACTGTGTGTTGCACATCTAGGAAGGACAGAACTGCA
Organism: Ceryle rudis; assembly: GCA_033439905.1. NCBI lineage: Eukaryota > Metazoa > Chordata > Aves > Coraciiformes > Cerylidae > Ceryle > Ceryle rudis. The sequence continues at coordinate 76,352 of JAAGNO010023240.1, read as the reverse complement.
AAGACTGCAGGATAGGGAAGGGCTGGGGAATCTAGTAACAGCAAAATGCATTCAGATTAGATGCTGAGGTGCTGAAGTCCCATTATGGTCATGCAGATACTTTGAGAAACACCAACTGAGAATACTTCACTTAACTCTGCAGTTTAATAGTCTCCAGCTTCAGTAATGCAGTTAGAATAACCTGTTAGTGGGAGTCAGGGATCTGTGGAGACATGTCCCTTCCTTTATGACAGAAACATCAAATTCAGGGGATTCAGAGCTAGGGATCTTCTTTAATTAAGATTTGGGATGCTGGGAAAGGGCAAATTTGAATCAAAAGATATATACAGTATAAAAAAGGTATCCAGTACAGATAGAGTATTAAAAGATATATACAGACATGTTCTCCAGGATAGGTTCTAAGTGAAATCTGGATTTTATTTTCTCAATTTCACAAGTTTACTATGTAGTACAGAAAGAATTATAACCTCTTATACTGATTTAGCGTATTAGACTTCTTTTTTTCAGAACTTTAAAAAACTCATCATAATGCACTTTAAAATCATATAAATATAGGATATATTTTTAAAAGACAACTCCAAGGTATCTAACTTGTAGAAGTATGCAACAGTAGCCATCCCCCTGTCTTGGGTAAATACAGAAAAATGCAAAACCAAACTGAATATCAAACACAGCAAAGGGTCTTTATAAGGGACAGCTGAACCTTGGAGAATTTAGGTGTTTTCATTCCAGATAGATGAACGCATCTGTGTATTTTTAATTACTGTCAGAGAATTACTGACTCTCAAATTGCCAACAAGAATTTACTGAATCGGGCACAGCTACGTTTAGGTTGTCATTGTCAGCTGCTCAAATAGAAATTTGGGGTACTTAAAGCCATGTTTCACCTCCAGTACAATAAAAATATCAGAGATACAGAAAGTCTTCCTCATTACGTTTCATTTTCTGTTCATCCAAGAAGGGAGCTAAGGTAGCTCCCTTTCTGCTACCAGAACCATTAGAGGCAATGTGTGCCCATTTACTATGCTAAGGGGAAACCTGTATCACTCTGAAACACATCCCACAACCCTTTGCAGGAGTTTCACAGCTACATCCACCACTGTGTAATTATCCTCTGTGCTTTTTCCAACAGTCCTGTAAAGCTTCTGAAGTATAAAAATAGCAGATCAGTGATATAGTTCAAAAAATGTCCCCAAATCATCAGCTTTCCTCCCAAACTTTTATCTGAAAGTACCATTGAATCAAAAAGGAAATTGTGACTGTACCAACAAGGGCTGAGTTTCTTGTTAAGTTTGTTAAGAAAAACAGAATTTTGGGTGTTTTAAAAAGGATAAAAAGGAATAATAATAACAACAACAAATAGTTCATAAGCACAAAACCCCATCCATTAAATGGAAGCCTGTATGTCTTTTCTCTTTTAAGGCTTTTCATTAGTGGATCAAAGTACAGTGTTAAACGTGGTCATATGATGATGAGTAGAGTCTACTTAAGTTTCACGAAGCTTGCATCATTAAATGGGGGCCCAAATCAAATATTTGGTATAAGCAGGTGTTTTTCTATACCTGAAGCTCTTCTGGGAAGAGTTCAGTAACTCAGAGTATTGCATTCATTTTCAGTCAGGGGTATTCGGATTGGCTTTCCCTTCCCTCAGCTCCAGTTTCTTAAACTCTTGGCCAGTAAAAACTGGCAGCATGCAGTGAATGGACTGCCAGAGCTGGTCATTCCTTTGGTGTGGAGAAAAAGAACATATAGCATTAGAAGTAATCCTTAAAGTTTGGGAAACATATTTGACTTGACCATGATGAATCCATGGTTAAATTTGGGAGAGAAAGTCTGGGCCTTTCTCAAGACCAGGAACCCTGATGTACTTGTATTGCCAGTATTCTTTGCTGTCTCCAGTCATTAGGGTACTTTGGTGAATGAAGTTTAATTTCAGTGTTATGGTCTGTTAAAAGGTAAAAAAGATCACAGTGGAGCAGGTACTTATTTAAATACAAGTGCAGAGAATAAGCTTCATTTTCATACTGATCACTGGTAGGGAAAGAATAATTTTTCCAACAGTCATCCTGAGAATTTCTCTGTTTGCTATCTGTTTCATAATCCCTTTTATTATGGTAGAATAGATGGCAGAGTTTTCTTAGCACTCCTGCAGTTCGAATGAAGAATATATTTGGCAGCAAGTAGACATTACCTTTTGACAATTTGCCCCATCCTCTGTGGAATGTGTACATTTCTTTTCCTTCTTTTCACAGACTATAATTTTTATGGATAGTTAAGTGATAGAAATTTGAACCAAGTAGTTTCAGACTAATTTTATAAGTATTTCTCTTTGGCTGCATTGATACTCATAAAATAACAGTGTCAGGCTTGTTCTTGCCATGGAATCCAGTTGGCACGGTTTGATCACATACACATTATTAAGCTCCTCTAGCATCAGAGGCATATAGTTGCACCCAGCCTACCTCTTGGGAATATTTCCTGACAAAGTGCTCATTTCCAAATTATTTCTAAGAATTGTTTGGGATGGTATTCCATGACAAGAGCCAAACATGTGACAGGACTGCTCCAGTGACTTCAGAATACAGATGGTTAAGTTCCAATACTTGCACTTGCTACTGACCAAGATTAATTTACTAATATGTTTAGCCTCTTTGTACCATACTGTATATCACTTAAATTCAGATCTTCAAGGTCAGAATACACTTCTGTACCAAATTTCAAAGGAAATACAGCACTTTAAATACATACAGACAATAACATCTCTGCGTGTCCTCATATGGAAATGGAAGTGGAAGTCAGGGTTTGTAAGAACTACTGTAATGCAGCTAAATAATAATGTTATCCTGGTTGCCCATACTTGCTTCAATAAAACTTATGAAAATATGCCTCCTTGCTGAAAGCTGACACTTTATCATAGATCCATTAGTAATGGGAGCAAATCTCCTGGGTGGCTGTGGTAGGATGTGAATTCTCTGTGGGTCCCAAGATCAGACTTTTTTTTCTTTTTCCCCTGATGCTGTTCTTTTGCAAGGGTCAGTTTGTGAAGCCACTGCAGAAATTCTGGGAAACTACATTGTGGCTTGATCACACACTCTTTAAAGAATGGTTGCAGCTGCAGTAATTTTTTTTTTTTTTTTTCAACATGTGAAATACGGCTTTGGAGAGGAATTAGGAAGCAGAGGAGGTCAGGCAAATGGCAAAGCACTTATAATTCTGTCTGTGTATAAGTGAGAATAAATCTCCAGAATTTTCCCTCTTATCTGTCACATACCAATGAATTGTACCCTAATGTGGCTGCCAAAATAGATATGGCATGGGATAATTCTGTCTCACCTAGACTAGGCAGCCATAAGGATTTTCTACAGCAACAGCCACCAGACCTGGTTTGATTATTATGAGCATTGTTATAAAGTAGAGTGAGTATTTTTATTGCTGGAAACATACTGGACTGAAACATAATGTGTTATTGAACTTGATATAGAACCGAAACTAATGTTTCCGAAGTGAGCTGTCTGAACTAGAATGGACTCTTCTGCATCTGTCAAACAGCAGCCAGGAAGAAAAATTCAGAAATACCTGAACTGCCAAAGAAGAGAATTGCCCATCCCTTTCTGTCATGCTTAGACTAGATGTGGACGTGGTCTGTTTGACACCTTATGTAAGCAAAAGGTTGTTAATCTACAAAATCCTTTAATAGGCAGCAAATTACAATACATATATTATATAGGAAGAAATCTTGTGGGGGCAGTGTTGTGGGAGGGGAAAAACCTTTTTTTATGTCTCATTTTTCTTTCTGTCTTGCTAGCAGAAATATTCCACTGTGGTGGAATATTTTTTTTTTAATGAACCTCTTCCCACCTGACTTCTGAGTAGGCTTTAAGGAAAATTATATAAACTTTCAAAGGCAAAGAAAGTCTATGACTGTCATTTTGATTCATCCTGTAGCTAAAAATGTAACAATGGAGCTGGAATAACGTATTCAAATGGACTGTTTTGGTCAGAAAAAATAGCTTGCCAAAATGTAAATTTATCATGGGAGCACGTTCATTTTGTTCAAATGTTGAAGGGGAAAATATTTTAAATATGAAGGAGATTATTTCTTCTTTTAAAGAGTTTCCATTCAAATTTAAAATCACTGAAACGAGACCATTTTTCCTTCCCCACCCCCAGATCTGAACTTTTTTTTTGTTAACTTGTAATAAGTATTTTATTATACACTACACCTTTTAATTTAAATTCAGTATATATTAAACTTTTTATGTTTCTGTGGTGATGTAGAATAAAAAGTAACTTTGGAATTTTCTGTGAAGTAAGGCTTTTGAAGTCTGAGCCCTGCTGCACAGTCCAGTGTGTCCTTGCTGAGCAGTGCAGGCTGTGAATCGCCCCTGTTCCATGGAGGCTCTACTGCAGGGTTTAATGACATGGGCAAATATTTACAGAGTTGATACAGATTGCCAAGCCTCTGACATTTGTGTATTCTCCACTCCAAGTCAACTGACTCAAAATTTAACTTCCAGATCTTTACTACATGACAGAATTGCATGAAACATGTTTACATAAACTGTTTTCCATAGGGATGATTGTCAAGATATAATTAGAAGAAAATCAGATATGTGCTGGTGGTTCCCTAGGCATGCCTAGGGCTCCCCTCTGCCTCTTGGCCAGCTGGGTGCTCCCCCTAGATGCTGGAGAGGAATGCTCTTAGAGAGGAGGCATCACCAGCCAATGCCACAAGCCAGTTACTGGGACTTAAAATGCACTGGGGTATTTTATGTCTACTTCCATTTTAAAATACAACAGACATTCTTCAAGGGTGGTCTGAAATGTCAAGGAACAAATTCCAAAAACTTTACTCTTGTCATCTGTATGTTTCTAGCAATTAAAAAAGAAAATGTTCAGATTTCTATCAAAATACGCTGTTTTTTTTTCTTTCAGTTGTTTTCCCCAACCTCCTATTATAGTCTATCCTTCCCCTTAGCAGCTTAGTTTACATGTTGCTATTTTTTACAAAGTCAATATATTGATAAATAAATTGCAGGAGCCTTCTTTTCAAAGGAATGGAAATGATGGTGCTAATCATTTCTGGGTGAGTGGGCCAACAGCTGATTTCTTCTGACTGGTGTTAATGAGCCAGTAGAAAGGGACCATATACATGTCCTATAGTTAGCCCATAGACTGACCAAAGCCACCAAACACTGTAAGCTGATCTCACTTATCATGTGTTCACAAGATTCCTAAATCTGATACAATGAAAGGACAAGGAATGGGTGGCAACTGCTGGAGAAGACATTGACCCCATCAGTAGACACCTGCAGAAAATCTGATCAAGTATATTGCTGGGATGGATCTACAAGTCCTATGACTGGGATGCAGACATTGCTTTTTGTGGCAGACATTTCTTAATGTCCCACAGACTTGGTTAAACATTTATGCTATGGTCATGTCTAAAATGTAATTAGTATGGCAGATGTACCAAGAAAAAATTTTCTAGCTGATACTAAAGTAGGCCAAATTTCAGTAGTCATCATCCTAAAGGGAAAAAAAACCCAAGCTCAGGTAACCAAAAAACCTGCAAATACTTTTTTACTTTCTGATAATCGTTTTTTACTACTAAGGTTTTATTTATTCTGTGACCCAAGATGCAGGGAGAGTCTGTGTTCAAATATGCAGGGAATGCCACTGCAAGTGATGACCTACACTGCATTCAAAAAATCCTGCATAATTTTTAAAATCATTCCCTGCAGTGTGTGTGCCATGTCTTTCAACTGCTTGCTACAAAACACTGCTGCCATCTGATGAGGCACTTGAGGCAGTCTAAAAAGAGGATGATTGTTTTACCCCAACTGATGCTTTAAAAGCTAAGAAGCCAAATTGCACCTGCAACTGCATATTACAAGTCAAAGTCAGCATTTGGTCCAGCATTCTGCAATTTAAATTTAGAATTCCCTCTTTAGCCTTCCAAAAATCCTCTCCAACTCATAAAATAGAAAGGATAGATGGCTATAAAAATCTGGCTTAAATGAAATATTTTCATAAATAGGAACAGAAGCAACACAGCTACATTTAATGTTGTGTACAGTTTATTTGCAGTGCAAACCCATATTTTTTTTGTATTTGAAAAAGCACTCATACAATTGAAGCTTTGCAGACACAAAGTCCCAGATATGGTGAACATTAAAATGATATGACAGGTTAGCTCATCTAAACAGAAAAACAACATCATTCTCACATTCAGTTGCTGATCTTAATAAAAGCAGTGGAAACACAGAGTAAGGCATAAGCCTGGAAGAAGGGGAGTTGGTTACAAAGGGAGCTGTTAGGGCTGACATACTGCTTCCGAATTTCAAGGGCCATTAACTTAGTATCAAATATAGTGTGGCACCTGCCTTGACATCTGGCTTTTCAAATCCATCTCTAATGACCAGAGAAATTGAATTTAAATTCTGCAGTTACTGACAGGTGCTTTTGTTAAGGGATATGCCTCAAAGATATTTATCCAGTGACAGACTGGTCTGTCACAGTTTTCCCTCAGAGACACAAACTTCCTCAGGAGCAGTGACTTGTTCCAGTGAGGGGTTCTCCACAGGCTGCAGATGGGATTCTACTCCACTGTTTATCTCTGAGGGCTGCAGGGGCTCAGCCTGTCATCTTAACATGGGCCAAAGGGGAATGGCTACTCTGGTGTGCCTCCCACCCTCCTTCCTCACTAACCTGGGTGTCTGCATCGTTGTCTACAGACAACCATGCATCATGTCACACTACACTCCAAAACAAAAAAGCACCCAAAACAAAGGAAGTTGCCCAACAGGCTTTCCCCCTCCTAAATATGTTATTGTGGAGGTGCTGATTGGCTTGGTCTTGGCCAGAGGCAGGTCCAGCTTGGTGCTGGGGGAGCTCCTCAAATCAGGACTCACACCGTTGCCCCCTCCCCTACTACCAAAACCCCACCAGACACAAACCCAAAACATACTTCACCCTGGTCTTCTGAATTTAGGAAAGTTTACTGAAGGCAGCAATAAACATGAATTCAAGAGGAAGACCTACCTGAACTTAAAAAAAAATAGAATATATTTAGAGCATGATGCATTCTTCTCAGCTGGTAAAAAGACATACTTGGTCAGCACAGCACAGGCACGTCTGTAGCTGTCTCACTAGCTATTGTTAGAGGTGGCTGTATCATTTTAGAAGGGGATTACGTTTTTGCGTTATTGTTAGCAGATACTGTTAGATAACAATTTGGCATTACCAGCACAGCACTTCGTTGTGTTTGACTTTCCTATTTTTTTTCCTTCTTTTGGGGTCTTGTTTCATGAAAGATTCTTCTGCTAGTGATGTATTTTGCAGTGGAGCATAACTAGTGTACATTGTTTTGTCATTCCACGCAAAATTTCATGTCTAAAGTGCCTAAGTTCCTATTGCCCTGGTGTTCTAATTTTATAGTCCACTAGGCACAAGTATCTTGCAGCACAAAGCATTAGACAGCATGGCAAAAAAATAAATATGTTCATCTGCATGATGTAAAGCTAAGAACACTGCCAATAAAGTATACTAATGCTCTTCCTGCAAATGGATAAATGGGGGTTCTTATTGTGGGCTGCAAAGTTTCTTTGAGCTTTGTAACACAGAGCATATCTTTTTATATGGAAGATCATTTCTGTGGTTTAATAAATTGAGAATAATGCCATTTCTTCTGCAATTGCAACATCTTCTGTTCCCTTGATGGATCTCACCACTTCACATGAATATCTCACTAAAGACAAGCATGGACTATTGCATCCTTTGTGTCTAGGTTACGACAAGGTAACTACTTTCAGTAGACTGCAGAGTGCCCTACATCTAATAGTTTCCAAGTTTCAATTGTTTGTCCATAACAAAGATGAATTTTTCTGTAAGTACCATTTCTGGCTTAATGTTCTTCCACAGGTTGTACTGAGGAAGGTAAGTTGGACCAAGGTTAATAGCTTATCCAAAACTCTCCTTAGAGATGGGATACATCTATTCAACTTTAGATGATACCCATCCATGCCTGTACATATATATCAGCCATGGTTCTTTATATAATGCAGACTTTATCCTTTTATACAGTTCAGGCACTGAAAGACAGACAAAACAAATTCTGCCTCAAGCATCTGCAAGGCAAAGAGAGACAATAGCTTGCTCAAAACTAACATTCTCAGGCTGAAATCCTGAAGGACTGCAACTTGCAAAACAATTGGATGCACTAACTTTTAGAGATTTATGGAAACACTTCACCAGCATCTCCTGATTTTCTAAAGGTATGGAATTAGGCAGTGATTTGTCAGAAGTCCTCTTAGTTTATATAGACGGGTGTGTATCTTATGTGTAACAGTATCCTGGAAGCATGAGAAACAGTATGAAACTGAAAATGTAATTAATGTTTCCACCCATCACAGAATCACAGAGAAACACATAATTGTCACTGTTGGAAAAGACCTCTAAGATCACTGCTTTCAACTGTCAATCCCCTTGAACAAAACAACCAACAAAAGAAACAAGCAAAACCCCCCAAACAAACAACAACAACCCCCCACCCCAAAAAACAAAACAAAAAATCAAAACCCCACAAAAACCACCTCACCATCCCACTAGATTATGTCCTGAAGTGCATCATCTACACATTTTTTTAATACCTCCAGGGAGGGTGACACCAACACCTCCCTGGGCAGCCTGTTCCAGCACCTGACTACACTTTTAGTAAAGAAATTCTTCCTAATATCTCATCTAAACCTCCCCTGGTGCAACTTTAGGCCATTTCCTCTTATCCTGTTGTTATTTAGTTGAGAGAAGAGGCTGCATCCACCTCACTAGCAGGTGAGGTAGCTGTAGATACCAATAAGGTCTCCCCTCAGCCTCCTCTTATCCAAACTAAACAATCTCAATTTCCTCACCTTCTTCCAATAGGACTTGTTCTCCAGACCCTTCACCAGCTTGGTCACCCTTCTCTAAACTTCTTCCAGCAACTCAATGTCTTTCTTGTGGTGAGGGGCCCAGAACTGAACACAGTACTCCAGGTGTGGCCTCACCAGTGCCAAGTACAAGGGCAAGATCACTTCCCTTTTCTGCTGGCCACACCATTTCTGATAACAGCCATGATGCCATTGGCCTTCTTGGCCACTTGAGCACACTGCTGGCTCATGATCAGATGGGTGTCCACCAGCACCTCCAGGTGTTTTTCTGCCAGGCAGCTTTCCAGCCTCTCTTCCCCAAGCCTGTAGCATTGCCTGGGGTTGTGACTGAAATGCAGGTCCCTGAATCTGGCCTTATTAAAACTCATAAAATTGGCCTAGGCCCATCAATTCAACCTGTCTAGATCCCCCTGCAGAGCCTTCCCATACTCAAGCAGATCAACATTCCCACCCAGTTTGGCATCGTCTGCAAACTTGCTGAGGAAGCACTCAATCCCCTCATCTAGATCATTGATAAACATGCTGAACAAGACTGGCCCCAAAACTGAGCCCTGGGGGACATCACTGGTGACTGACCACCAACTGGATTTATCTCAGTTCACCACAACTCTCTGGGCCCAGACAGACAGCCAGTTTTTAACCCAGCAAAGAGTACACCTGTCTATGCCATGAGCTGCCATCTTCATCAGGAGAATTCTGTGGGACACAGTGTCAAAGGCTTTACTAAAGTCACAGAATCACAGAATCATATAATGTTATGGGTTGGAAGGGACCTTAAGAGATCATCTAGTCCAACCCCCATGCTAGAGCAGGATCACTTACAGGTCACACAGGAACATGTCCAGGTGGGTTTTGGATGTCTCCAGAGAAGGAGATTCCACAACCTCCCTGGGCAGCCTGTTCCAGTGTTCCGTAACCCTCACCGTGAAAAAGTTTCTCCTTATGTTTACATGGAACCTCCTGTGTTCAAACTTCTACCTGTTGCCCCTTGTCCTATCATTGGGCGTCACTGAGAAGAGCCTGGCTCCATCTTCCTGACACTCTGCTTTTACATATTTATATACATTAATGAGGTCACCCTTTAGTCTCCTCTAAACTAAAGAGACCCAGCTCCCTCAGCCTTTTCTCATAAGGGAGATGTTCCACTCCCTTAATCATCTTTGTGGCTCTGTG
>JAAGNO010023240.1:49757-66152 GCA_033439905.1 Ceryle rudis | reverse complement strand
TCTAGCTTAAAGCCCTTACTCCTTGTCCTGTCACTACAAACCCTTGTGAATAGACCCTCCCCTGCTTTCTTATAGGCGCCTTTCAGGTACTGGAAGGTTGCTATAAGGTCCCTCTGGAGCCTCCTCTTCTTCAGGCTGAAAAACCCCAACTCTCTCAGCCTGTCTTCATAGGAGAGGTGCTCCAGCCCTCTAATAGTTTTTGTGACCCTCCTCTGGACACACTCCAACAGGTCCATGTCTTTCTTGTGTTGGGGGCTCCAGAACTGGACACAGTACTCCAGGCGAGGTCTTATCAGGGCCAAGTAGAGGGGCAGTATCACCTCTCTTGATCTGTCCATGCTTGTTTTGATGCAGCCCAGGATTCAGTTGGCCTTCTGGGCTGCAATTGTGTATTGGTGGCTCATGTCCACCTTCTGTTTAGTAGTACTCCCAAGTCTTTTTCCAAAGAATTGCTCTCTAGCATGTCCTCTCCCAGCCTATATTGATAATTCTGGTTCCTCTGGCCCAGATGCAGGACCCTGACGTTAATGAGGTCACTCCTCAGTCTTCTCCAAGCTAAAGAGACCCAGCTCCCTCAGCCTTTCCTCATGAGGGAGATGTTCCACTCCCTTAATCATCTGTGGCTCTGTGCTGGACTCTTTCAAGCAGTTCCCTGTCCTTCTTGAACTGAGGAGCCCAGAACTGGACACAATGTTCCAGATGAGGCCTCACCAGGGCAGAGTAGAAGGGGAGGAGAACTTGTCTCGATCTACTAACCGCAATCCTTATAATACACCCCAGGATGCCACTGGCCTTCTTGGCCACAAGGACACATTGCTAGTTCATGGCCATCCTGCTGTCCACCAGGACCCCCAGGTCCTTTTCCCCTATACTGCTTTCCAACAGGTCAGTCCCCAAACTGTACTGATACCTGGGGTTGTTCTTGCCGAGATGCAAGACTCTACACTTGCTTACACTTATACTTCACTTGGTGAGTTTCAGGAAAAGGTACTAGCAGGAAAAGTCTGATCCAGGTTAAATCAGGCAGAGAGTTAAGACCACACTCTGCTACAGTTTAAGCTGTTTCCTATAGGCTCAGAAAGATGGGTCTGGTTGTTATGGTATTAGGACTGTGTTATTAAGGATATATTTGTTATCTACAAGGTTATAAATTTTATTTTTATTCTGAGAGTTTTCTATAGTTTCTGTCACTTCAAGTTGTACAAGAGCACTGCTGTGAAGACGTGACCTTGGAAAAAGAATTTAAAAACTTAATGAATAAAAACCCCCACACCTAGTCGAAACAAGTGAGCAATATTTAGTCTGGATCATTTCACCAGTTTGGTTTATCATGAAGACATGAAAACATTTGTACTGCAGTAAGTATAGGCCAGTGAGGTGGCCAGGCAGCTTCTGTTAGTGCTGTTAGCTTATGCTGGTTTGAAGAACCATAATTATGGCCTTGGATTTAGAGGGCTATAGAAAGAACTCTCTATGTAAATATTGGATTATTGAATTCACAGAAGCTTTTCTCTTCAGAAAGCAATTGCTTAAATTTTGGGATGCCTGTAGACGCCTCTATAATGGCATATGCTTGTAGTGGGATGTGTGTTGTAAGTCAGTACAGTGTTCTTGAAAATTCCCATTTTGATCGAATTTACAACTGAATAAGCATATGTCTAAGAATTATTCTGAAAAAAAAGGATGCAAGAATTTGTTGGAGATCTTCATGAAGTTTGAGTCTCGGGACTGCAAAAATATTATTTTCTGAAGGAACTGATTTCTATTGTCATCTGTTCTCATAACAACCTGTGAGAAATGAGAGATGCAATTAGACAAGCATAGGGGACATCAAATCACCATGATCAGAAGCCAATCCTGAATATGGCAAATGCCCCACACAACAATCAAAATGAACATGAAGGGCAGAGACAAAGGAAGCTCCAGTGTTCAAAATGTAAAGCAGTAAACTAATTTGGGTGAAGCTGTCAGTTATTGGCTGAAATCATGTCAACCGGGAATGCATTCTTTTTACCTCTGATTTTTCTGATTTTCTGCTTGTTACTGATTACAAGAAATCACAGTAAAATGAGCACCTTGTATGTAAAAATGCACAGATTTTATTGAGTTTTATTGAGTTTTGTCTGAGCTTTGAGGCTTTGTTATAGTATCTGTACTACTAGAAAGGGAAGATCACACCAACGTAGGCGGTTCAGAGGTGTACATTGCTTCAGTAGCTCAGGTGCTTTTATGGATGTGGGAGGCCTGGGATTAAATAACCAGTATTCAGTATGCAGGAAAGAAATCAGTTTGAAATGAAGTGAGCCTTTAAAACAATATGGCTGATGATTTCTGCAAGGTACAGCTTGCTGACTTCAACCACATGTACAGAAAAAATTTAAAAAATATAAATTTCTCTGTCATTAGCTGTGTCTTCTTTTTTCTTTCTTTTTGAGCAGATTCCCCTCCTTCTGAACTGGAATTTTCATAGATTTTAGACACATGAAATACTTTGATCATCACCCTTCAGTCTGCGTAATGCTTTTTTAAAAACCAAATAGCTTTGATTGATACGGATTATATTTAGAAAACCACAACGAGGCATAATTTATTTTTCAATAAAATAAAATGTCTGTGTCTCCTAGTAACTTAAATAACCTCAAACAGAAATATCATGTCTGAATTTACCCATCTTCATATGATCTCCTTCAACAGCTTTCAGAAAGTACTTTCTGGAGGGGAGACTCCTCAGTAATCATATTTATATTTCCTTACTTGGAACTTTTACAGCTCAATGATACTAAATTTCTCATTAATCAGATATATGAATGACTCTTTCCTGAACATACACAAATTTCTCAATTTCCTGCTTGAATTGCAGATGTAAGATGTAAAGTGAGTACTGCAGTCATAGCTGTGTCAGTCTCTAAAACAGGGGGATGCTACACTTGATAGTTCCACTTCATATTTTCCTGCTTATACTTACAAGACTGTATTAGCTCTTTTGCACCCATTGTTGGCAAATGGTTCAGGCTCACACAGGCCTTAATGAGAAAAAAACATGCTCTTGACAAAATTTACATTATAAATGCCTTCATATATGAACTTATACTTGCCTTTTTTAAATACGGACTGTGAAAGAGTAATTCTGTCTTTTATATTATTTATGTCTGTCTTTATGTCACAGGTGTTATCAGTATGATTTTTAAATTATTTTTTTTCCAGGCTAATGATGAAAATACATAATCAGATAAGGTGATATGCAGTCCTCACTGGAAAGCACTAGAAATGCATCTAGTTCTGTATAATTATTTACAATTACACAGTGAAAAGCACCTGCTAACTAAATCACAATATATTATAAAGTTTTCATATATTTTTGTTTAGACACCGTGTGGTAATAAAGCTTTGTTTCCTGTTAAGCAACAATTAATTTTTTTTGGACCTTTTGTTTAAGAAATTTACAACTCTAAGTAACTCATTGCCACCTGGCTTGCTGCCAAAGGTCCCTAAAGGGACTCTTCTATTCTCCTATCAATATTAGTGTAAGACTATTTTAAGCATATTAATAACCCTGTCAGTGTGAACTACTGACTACATGTATGATATCTGTCTAAAGATATTTTATAGCTTGTAGCTGCCTGTTTGCTAAATACATAAACCAGAAAGGAACTGAATTGTATCTTGCCAAGTAACAGGCTTTTAGGTAACAAACTCTCAGCATGCAGTTCACTAAACTGAGCCTCCTGTGTGCTGACCAGGGAATTTGGGGCAACTCAAAGTGCCCAAATAGCCAGTAGGGAGACGGACAATGAAACCAGCCATTAGGAAACAGATGAATACTGAATCCAAAATGTTTCTTGTCTTTGGTAATATTCAAAGACTTGAATTAAATACCTTGTGAAATTTGGTATGACCTTAATCTGGGATGGGATGGAGAAGAGATATTCTTCTCTCTAAAAGCTGTGTAACTCTGTAAGTTTCACAGGTCTGCAGAGAGAAAGAGTAAGAGGAAAGATGACTGCAGTTCACAGTAAGGTGTGCATTAGCAAAGGAGAGAATGGCATCTAGTCTCCTGGGTATGCTTATGCATTTGACACTAAGAGGCCCACCAAGAACAAAGAATCCCCCAAATTCCCAGTTTTTATTCTTTAATCTGTGAGAGAGGTGGATGCTGATTTTGTACGTTGAAGTGCCTACTTCAAAGTAGGACTTTGCATTTGACTCGGAAAAAGCTGATCAGCTGATCCTTCCATGTTCCTCACAGCACAGAGCAGAAAGGTTGGAGATGAGGACACCTATGCATGTAGGCATCTACCTGGTCATCTCTTTATGTTTTGACATTTGGCACTTTGCCGGTCTCAGATTAATGGTGCTTCTGCATTCTGCTTAAATGGAAAAGAAGAAATACTTGATTTTAGGAGGGATCTTTAGTTGTTACTATTAAATAACAAAAGAGAGAACTAGAATGATCAGACTAAAGGTATGGGCTCCACATAAACTTACTTCCTGTAAAAGGTATGATGTGAAAAGACCAAATCCAGAAGCTCTTCACAAATGACAAAAAAGACAGCTTGGTGACAAGCATCGCTGATGGTTTTCTGAGACTTCTATGTCATGACTGACAGATCGTAAAAATCCTAGAAACACATGACTTTACATTTCATCTTCTGTTACTTCTATTACCGTGCGATCAGTAAAAACATGATTGCATGACACAAATATCATGTCATGACAGAAAAGAATGCTATTGCTCCCCAAAATCTGTGAGTGTACAATATGCCTTGTCTCTGGCCTGAAAATCTCTAAGCTGCTTGGTTTCATATCAGCTTTGTTTGTTTGTTTTATTTTTTTTTTTCTCTTCTACTACATCTCCCCATGGGAATCCCTTCATCTGGATTATCTGAGATAAAGGAAAAGTCAATAGCTTGCATTACAAGTAATGGGACACATCGATTTAGTTCTATAATTTATAAACTGATTTAGCAACTAACCAGAAACATCCCTGGCATTGTGGCACAGGTGAGTGTACAACTCATCGAGGCAGACAATATGCTGACTGCATAAAGTCTTGAAGTTCCCCAGAGGTCACATAGCTCAGGATAGATATTGTTTTCCTTCTGATTTCCTTTCCGTGACACAAGGCAGAGGATAATATATCCCAGAAAGGATGTGATGCTAAAGTCATGTGGATCCAATAATCAAATCTGCAGTTGAATAAATAAATTTGTTTCATTTAGGAATTGTACCCATCAGACAAGATAGCTTTTTGTGGGATTTCTATGTTTAACAGAAAAAGGAGATCAATAGCTCTATCCAATAGTTGAGGCTAGTGTAATTCAAGTATAGTACAATGCAAAGTGGTACTACACAATGGCTTCTCAGAATCCAGGTAGAGAGAGGGATTAATCTCACTTACATTGACTATATAAAATTTAGTTAACTAAATAAGTCCTTTGAACTCCATCTACCATCAATAGAGACAGACACAGACATATATTTTCATAGAACAATTCCTCTGACCTATCAGAGATTTGGTTTAGGATATGATATATAACTATCTGGATGTACATATATTTCTTTGTTGACTAGAGACAGGCTGGAGATGACTAAATTAAAGTGTTAGCTTTATGTGCTAAAGTTAGGTAACATCAAAAGACTTTTTTTTTTTTTTATGCCCTCTCATAACTATTTCCAATTTTTTAACCTTTGATTAATTCTAGTAAAATACTCAACAATTTTGTAATGCCAGGAATAGTAAAATTCTATATTGTAGAAGTTTATTATTCCTATCTTCTGGAACCCTTCAGGTTTTCTTTTAGTTAAATTTTGATGGCTTGCTCAAAAAATTCATGCAGTTTAGAGAGGTACGGGTTTCCTTTACAGAAAACAGTGGAAGATTGTTAGCATCACATATTCATCTATGGACTCTCAAACTTAATTTCCATTTCCCTTTCAATTTGACAAGTGCTAAAGTAAAACTTACTAGTTTCTAGTTCTGGATTATTGACAATACAGTTCTTAAGGACAGTCACAGCAGTTTTCATTCTCCAATACTCCCTGATAATAGCAGATATAAGCAAGATCTTGTTTTCATTACCTTGGAACTTCCTGAAGTCTGTCATCTGGCTTTCAAACTTTGGAGCTGTTAATCAATTTGTTTTAGCACTTCTCTCTTAACATGTTCTCTGACATTGCCTGTATATTACTTGTACAGGTCTGAGAAATATATCTAATCGATGCATTCTGAAAGCAAACTTGGCTTAAGAAATTGCTCTGCTTCTTTATAATCACCTCTGTTGAGCAGTCATCATAAGTGAGGCAAAGTGAGGGCAAGTTCAATGGAAAAGTTATTGACCAATAAAAAGTGACGGATGTTTTTGCCGTTTTTTTTTTTTAACATGCACAATGATGGTGTCTAAGCTGAATATTTGCACTAAGAGACAAGATCTAAACTTATAACTGTGAAAACAACACCTTAACCCTCATTAAGATTCAACAAAGAATGCAGTAGTAGGAATTTTAGAAAAGGAACAGAGAAGAAAACAGCACCTTATACCATTGTAGAAACACATTATGTGTTCTCATCTTAAATAATATACACAATCTGATTTTTCCTGTCTCGGAAAGTATATATAGTAAAACTAGGAAATAATACACAGAGGATCATAAAAGAGAAAAATCATAAACTGACACTGGGAAGAAGTTATCTGGGGGAGGCAGGGATAATCATAGGATACAATGCACGCCTTTACAGATTTTATCGATCCTGAGTGTCACGCAGAAAATAAGAAAAGCTTTGTAGATTCAGATGATTCTAGCAGATGATGGGTTTAAGACCAACAAAAGGAGATGCTTCTCTATGTGGTGTATAGTTTTGGTGCTAATTCCTTCTTACAGTATATTATAGATGCTAAATTTTCCATGGGTTCATGAAGCAGCTAGAAAATCCTATGAAAATTATTGGATATAAGGATATGAGCCCTGGCTCAGCAACTCGTGGAGATACAAATGTCTGGAGACTGGGATTAAGTTTTGAGTAAGCTGCAGACTTGTACCCTGAGATTCCTCTGTCCTTGGGCACTACTGACAAGAGGCCAATACTTGTATTCTATATCCAAGCATTTGCATCTTATTTTCTTCTTCCAGGTAAAAGCTACATGGTTAATACATGCTTTTTTTTTTTTTTTTTTCTAGATCTGTGTTACAAAGGTCGAATAAAAAATTCTTTTCCAATCTAAATAGAGAAATCACTATCAGCTCATTTCATTAAATGTCTTCTTTTTAAAATTCCCTTCCACATTGAAGAATTAAGGATTTTCTTAAGGTGTGATGTAGTAAAGTGGGAAGCAATGGAAAGCATATCCACTGTAATTCTCTCTCTAATAAAATGATGTGCCATGGAGTTTTCAGGATGTTCACATCAAGGACATAATTTCAGCTGCTAAGGTGAAAAAATAATGTAAGGTAAATCTGGTGGAAAGGCATTTAGAATTTTAAATTTTCAAATATTGTACATTTTTGGGCTTAAGAGTGACAAGAATATTTACATACTTTCTTAAACTCTTTTTTTACTTACAATATGCTTTTCTGGAAATTGATTTTCAAGATCACGGGAACATAGGACAATTCAGGTTGGAAAAGATCTCAGGTGATCTCTAATCCACTCTCCTGCTCAAAGCAAGGTCATCTATGAGACAGACTAGGTTCTTCAGGTATTTATCCAGATGGATCTTGAAAACCTCCAAAGATTCACAACCTCATTAGTACTGATACTTGAATGTCACTCTGGTAAGCATTTTTTTCGTTATATCCACTCTGAACCTCTCCCGGTTCAACTCATGATAAGTTCTCTCTTGATCTCTTGCCATACACCACTGTAACAAGCCTGACTCAATAATTCCCTCAAAGTTACTGATAAACTGCTGTTAATTCTCATAAAGCCAACTCTTCTCCACATTGAATAAATCCAGTTCCCTCAGCCTCCCCTTATAGCTAACTGCTAAGCCCTCTAACTGTTTTGGTGGCTCTATGTTTTTTAATTAAGGTTTGATTAAAGAGTTAAATATCCCAAAGTTCATGAATGCTTTAAGAATAAAACTTACTCAGACTCATATTAATAAGTTACCTAAAAATATTATCTATATCAGTAACCAGCAGATAACAACTGCAGCATATATCTAGGAAAGCAGCATTTTAGAAATAATTCAAACTAGCAAGATAACCTATGATCACCTTTACATTTTATTCTTTTCTTTGAACAAATCCCATACCCCTCTCAAACTCTGCCTTAGCACCCACCTTTCCTGTCATATCTTTCTGCACAGATGTCATTCTCAAACTCTATACAACTCTACATCTCTTCTATGTTGCTTTCCACTTCCTACAAACGTCCGAGTTCCATCTGAAGCTTGGTTGAGGAGCTTCATTTTGAGTCACATTATAGTACTACCAAAAATAATGGGGATGTCTACACAGGTGTCAGCTGTGTGACTGTGTTCATATATACAGCCCTCAATTATCAGTTCATGTATGACAGGAGTAGCCTGTCATACTCCTGTAGCCAGGAGTCCACTACAATTGTAACAATTACTCCTGCAGTGACATTTAGCTAAACTTTGAACTTCAAGATGTGTTGGATAAGATCAAGAAAAAGTCTCTGTACCTTCAGATTCACAAAATTGGATGTATGATACAGTCTAGATTTTTTTTTTCACCCATTGTTATGGTTGTCTTTTTTTTTAAAGACAGCACACTGTCAGAGCTAGCTATGTAACATAATGCAGTACAAGTCATAGCACTGCAATATCAGCACTGCAATATTAATTTGAACTTGCATGAGTACATCAATGATTATAAACTTTATTATTAATAATATATCTTTTGCCAGTCATACCTTAGAAGCCTGAGTCATGGCTTCCCCATTTGTCAGGGAAATGGTCACAATACCAAAGAATAAGGAAGTTGCTTTATTACTGAGGATGCTCAGAAATTTCAGGACAATGGATTGACCAGAAAATGTCAACTTAGTGAAAACAAAAGTGCAACCAAGAAAGGATGAGATTTAAATTTTTTAACATTTTTTTCTCCTGTTCTGTATGTAGCCTATAGATAGATCTACACCAGCCAAAGAACCTGAGGTTGATGCAGTGTGATCCCTTGTATTAAATTATTACTATGAGCACTGGCAGGCCTGTGGTCTTTGTGACCCGGTAGTCTCCCAGATAATCATAATCTTACAGAATGATTAAGGTTGGAAGGTGCCTCTGGAGGTTATTTGGTCTAATTCACTTGCCAAAGCAGGTTGCTCAGTGCCTGGATAATTCTCCAGCATGATCTAGCGCTTAGGATGGTCTAGGGGTAAGTTAGTCCAACCAACCTGTTGTCCCTCGACAATTTTATTTACAAAATCTATTTGTCCAGTCAGCTAAGTTAATTTTTTTATGTTCAGTGAAGATAAAATGTACACATTCAGAAGGTAAATCATCTTGCCTATCTTAGACATACATATTATAACACTTTCTCCCTCACCTTGCCTTGCCTTCCCCCTGTGATATGAAACTAATTTGATCTGAGTGCCAGGAAAAGGTAAACTCAGTGGAAAAGATAAACTCAGAGTTGAAGCTACCTCTTCAGGACAGGTCACTTTTCCTTGTACCTGCATTCAGGTTTTAATTAACCATTGGTGCTTCATGAGCATTAGGACTAACAGGCCAGGAAATAAGTATGCTCTTTCTGAAGAGAATAATTTCTGGAGAGTTCTCTGTTAAGCTCTAACACAGACATTGAGAGGAAAATTCACCAGCCAAAATCTTGCAAACTTCCATATAACATTTCAGAAAGCATATTTTACAACCTTTAGTGTCCAGGGACATTCTTGTGGCCTAAAGACTGCTCTGAGAGATACTTTTTCCAAGGTAACCATTTTCATTTTAGTAGATCAACAGAGAAATAATGCTGTTTCTATTTCAACTACACTTTGTCAGGTTTTTTTTCCTTTACAGTCTATTACTTTCAACAAAATGCCAGTACATCAAAACTATGAGAAAGGAAAAACCTGTACATATCACAAATTATCCAAAGATAAAATTGTCTCTTTGCATAATGGATCAACAAACATGTCATGAACGCATTGTTCTGTTATTACCAGATCATAAAAAAGAAATCACATTTCTTTCAGTATTGGAAAACACCATAAAAAAAAAATAACACACAGCACATTCCCCACAGGGAAATTCTTCAGAAGAGTGTCATCAAAAGTTTGTATCAACAAATGGAACAAGATGGTAACATCAAAATTGTCAGTAGAGATAGTATATTTTCCTGACACGTTGAGAATACCAATGTTGTTATAGGTATACAATAAAGGTGAAAAAAAAAAGACAAATATTATTATAACCTTAAGCCTATGTATTTAGAGCATAAAGGGATCTAATAGCTGTAACAATCAACAGTTCAAAAGTTTTTGGTTGTCCATTTATTTTTAAAATGACACAGCACTGACAAATATTTATGAAATACTGAAAATAAATGTGTTATTTATTTCCCAATCCTAATTTGTAACTTAGTCATTTATCCCTTACGCACTTTTCACACAATGCAGGATTGAATTGTGTGGGATTGCTATGGGATTTTATAGAAGCTGGAAGTATAATGTATTGTAGTAAGGTATTGAACAAACTCATAGAGCAGAAATTCATCAAAAAATGGTCTGAGTGTCATCTTCAGCTCAGGAAATCCTTAAATTCTTATTTGCTAGAAGCTGAAATGTGAATACCGAGGGGAAAATAATACTATACTCTCTTATTCTGTATTTTCTCCCCAGGCATCCCTAAATTGGTGATGTACCTGGATTCTTAGTCAGCTGTATCTTCAGTGTTGCCCTCTATATTTTATGTTCTTATATTGCTATGTCCATATAAAATTATTTAATTCGATGTTGTTGGGAATTTAGAAAGATCCATGAAAATGTATTAGTCAAATTCTTGCTGGTTTGGTGTTTTGTTTTCCTGGCAGGTTAAAAGTGCATTGGGACTTCAAGAAGTTAGTTGGGACTTCAAAAGTGTGTTGGGACTTCAAGAAGTTATCCAAAAGTAGTGTTGTCCAGAAGTGGAAGTCTCGGATTTACCTTCAGATAGTCTAGTTAGTGCTATAAAATCTGAAGCATATGATGAAGCCAGGCCCATATTAAACCATATCCTCAAGTTTCTAAGATAGGCTCATGCTTTTTAATGTACTGATGTTGCTCCTGAAAGTACAAGCTTTGTATGGGTGCCTTGCAACTACATCTACACCAACCAGTACACCAAGCAATAACATGACTAGCTTTGTGGAATGGTCTGGGAACATTTGGGCTGTGAAACAAGGCTGTTGAATTCAAACTGTCTATGGGAATTGTTCCCAGACTGTGCTAGCCCTGATCTGTTCCCAAGCACTGCTTGGGGAAAATAGGTGGTCCTGGTCAGAGGGCACTGAGGCGTGGTGGTGCTGGAAGCTAGCTCCAATGTCTGCACCCATACTCTGAGTCATGGCTTAGGGTCAGGGCGGCCCCTTAGACCTACAACAGATGCTCTCTGTTAACCCCCCTCCCTCCCCTAGGGGGAAGAGAAAGGGAATAAGGGGGGAGACTTAGCAATTAGAAAAAGAAACTAGAACAGCTTTAAAGAAAATGAAAATAATAAAAATGGAATTATACAAATATATACAAACCCAGTATCGAACCCAAGTCCCCTGGTGGTAATCACATCACCAGCGCCAATGCTGTGGAGCAGGCACTGGGGGAGTCCCATACTGGGCCCTGCAGCAGACAGGAGCTGTGTTCAGGAGCTGGATTCTGGTACCGGATTCAGGAACACACCAATAAGGATCGAAGGCAGAACGGACAGAGTTCTCCTGAGATGCTCTGAGGAAGGAACAGAAAGAGGACCTGAGCCAAGCTGAGCAAAGTTGGCAAAGCAGTCCAAGAGGGGAGAAGAGCCACAGACCCTCCAGTTCCCTCAGATTTATATCAAATATGATTTATATGGGATGGAATCCCTCACTGGTCAGTTTGCGGTCACCTGCCCTGCAGGTGAGGCCTTTCACTTTCCTGCACCCCCCAATGTGGTGCACAAGATCCAGCAGGGGCCTTGGTCTGCACACCAATCCTTGTTAGTAACTCTAAACATGGCATGTTATCACTGCCAGCAGCAGACACTGTCTGTGAAAACAGGCTGGCAACTTCAGACAGTGCACTTAGTTAGAAGAACTGAGCTAAAAAGTCAAATCACTGAGCAGAATTAGTTCTGTTCTCACTCAAACCAGGACACTGTTACCATTTAATGTAATACTACAGACATCTTTGTGAACATCTGCATGCCTGCCATGTTTGGTAGGGCTTGAAGCATACAAACTTGTTCTAAGGTATTGCATTAAGAATGATTTTGAAACTGAAGTTGATTTGAAATATATAGATTATATATTGACCTTTTTATTTGTCCTGCGGGTAGGAATGATCAAATGCCAGTCTTTTCATTTTCCTCTAATTTTTTATTATGGAGAGCAGAAGTTAAGCAGTTTCTGACTATCAATTATAACAAAGACAGAAGAAGATGAGCTTGATAATTGAATATGCATGATTACAGAGATTGAACTATACTGTGATTGCTACAGTGGGTTGATTCTGTAGGTTAAATAGCTTGATAGCATTTTACAACTAATGATTGATCATAGTAGCCTTTTATGGGATTTCATTTGTGGAAGCATTAGGGGCTGTTATGTATTAGCAATACTCAAAGATGGTCCTGCAATGCAGTGGCTGAGAATTCTTACAGAAAATATACGAATAATTTCCTTTGTTCAGTACAGTAATTGTTCTGTGAGTGATTCCAAATAAGCAGCAAACCTTAATTTGCCATTTTGCTCTCAGACAAATTGATTACAAGCTACAATTTCTTTAACTACATATGCTTTTATGCATTTAATGATTTTTTGTAATTTAACAAGCAATTTATAATTTCTGGCTTATTTCTTACCTGCAAAAGAGAATGCCAGAAAACGGGCAGAGGAGCAACCATGTTTCTTTCTTGTGCATTCACAATGAAGCTTGTGAGTAAGCAAATTTGCTGGTACGCAACCCCACTAAGAAGACAAA
This sequence comes from Ceryle rudis, assembly GCA_033439905.1. Classification (NCBI taxonomy): domain Eukaryota; kingdom Metazoa; phylum Chordata; class Aves; order Coraciiformes; family Cerylidae; genus Ceryle; species Ceryle rudis. The sequence goes on along the minus strand of JAAGNO010023240.1, from coordinate 53,041 downwards.
AAACTCCCAGCTCAAGTGGAAGCTGTTCCTAAAGGTCAAGGGAAGTAGAGGATGACTGACATTAAAACACCCTCATGGCTATGGCTGGCTCAGACTCAGGAATAAATCATCAACATCAGTCTTACACAGGTTTTTGAAATGCAGTCATTTAGGAAGGTTATATTACAAAGCTTCAAAGCGACATATTTTGGCAACAGTCTTGAAATTTTAAAGACAAGAAAGACAAGCACCCCTCCTAATGTACATGATTGAACAAATTTGTGTGCTATTCAAAATGTAATATGTTATAAAACATTTAAGAAGACACCTCCAAAATGACTGCAGAGTCTGTAGTGACTGACAGCAAACCGTGCTAAAAGAAATTAAAAGGCAGGTCCAATAACCATATTACTGGTGGGGGGAAGGGGATAAAAAAAATATTTTCTGCATAAGCTGAGTCTACTTTAGGACCAAACACTTGATTCACTCACATCAAAAATCAGAATTTCTTCTGACAACAGCTTTTTTTCTTCTTTTTTTTTTTTTTGGGGGGGGGCTGGGAGGGGTGAGCATACAGTTTCAACAAAAATTACATTTGAGCTGTGAGATGGTTTTTAGTTAATTTGATCATCTGTGTCTTCCCCTCCAGACTGATCCATCTTCTTGGATAAGATCACATAATTATTTAACAGTGTGGCTGGAAAATAAGGATGAACAGACTGTGACTGGTTTTTATTTACTAGAAGAAGATACAGTTATCTTGGCATCAGCAAGAGTTCCCTATTTTCGCTTTATGTGTGATTAAATAGAATATGTTTGCAGATACTTACAGCATTGCAGTCTGTGTAGAAAATACACTGGACTGCAAGGTTTAAGGAAATGATTTATCTGAACTCACAGGTTTAACTGTAAACCCCAACATGACAGTTTAGGGTCAGGGCGGCTGTGATATACTATGCTGCTGAATGCCTTTTCTTACTCTCAGCCTGGTTAGGGTATATCTACTACTGTAATCATGTTCTTCTGTAGGTAAAGTTATCTAAGGCAAGAGTATTTCTCTCAAAGGTTAATACTTCTGGGTATGTTGGGGACAAGAACTTGCCAAAAAAATATTATGGTGATACATCGGATTTGAGTACAGCAAAGGTGCTATTCTAAGGCAGCTGTCAATTTTTTAATGGTCTTCATTACATATTTCTTGCTAACAGCTGCAAAGTGCTGCTAAACCAAACTCTCTAAGTCTGTAAATACTACCCAGTCTGTTTCCTAAGAGCTGACTTAACATTTTCTCTAATATCCAGTTGTACAGCACTACAGGATGTTTGCTGAGCAGTAGCAAAAATCTAAAGTACATTCATGCTCTGCATAATAATTCTGCCTATTCACTATAGAATAATAATATTCTGGTGGTGCATCTCAGTGTTTTCTAGAAGAGGAAGCAATGAACTGAAAGTCTGTTAATCAACAATGAAGCGAAGCTTGTAGTTCTGCATTCATCTGCTGCCAGTGGCACAGTAATTATGATTAGAGTGGAATATCTCTGCTGCAGAAACAGCCACAGCCTGTGCTCAAGACTGGGATGTTTTATGATTAGATATTAAACAAATATACATATTTTTTTCCTGAAAGAAATATAATGTTCTCAAGTGCTAAATATCACAGAATACCTTTCTGACCAGAGCTATGTTTGAGATTATTTAGTCTGCTTTGGTGAAAAATTTGATGTTAAAGTCACAATTAGATAGTGACTCACTGTTAAAAATTGTCTTCAGTCCTCTTGCTCCTTGTCATTGTTATCTCCTCTGCTTACGAACCATACTGCTTGTGGATAGCTTTGAGGATGGCTCCTCTTTCCATCCCTGTCCCTGACTGTGCAGAAACCCTGCAGACTCTCTCTATCCTCAGTCAAGTATTTTTGGCAATACAACCCTGATCTAACCTTGAGCAAAGCCAGGTGTTTTGTCTATATAGTGAGGTAGAAACATACCTTCCAGTGTCCTTAGGTGTTTGAAATGCAGCAACTATGTTAGACAGAGACAAATACTGTTTCTGAAATCCTAAATGAACCGGAGACTATTGAAAGTTGCCTTTGATACCCACACAGCTAGAAGCACACTCTGTGACTATCATTTATGTGTGCAACATCAATAATGTACTTTGCTTTGTGAAGTAAAACAGCTCTTGGAAATCTGCAGACTTTGTTGTTTTCTCATTGACTTCAGTGGATATTGTTTTTTGATAGCGAGGACCAGATAAGTACCCTGGGGAGGGAAGTTCAGAAAAATAAACAGCGGTAGTGGTTTGAGTTTGAATACAAAATACCAGAATTTTAAATGAAGAATAAAAGGTTTAGAATGAAGACAAGGATGGCATGATCAGTACAGTAAGCCACAAAACAAAACAAAACAATAAAATTCATTGCCTGATGGGTGAGATTAAAGGTATAAGAACAAAGAAGATGGTTCTTAATACAAAACACCATCATAATCATCATGGGAGAAACTGCTACCATTATTAATGACATCAAATGAAGGAACACAAAACTAAAAACTATAGAGTTCCAGATCTTCTATTCTATTATTCATAGATAAATTGAAAAATGCATATATTGTAGCTTTTTATGACTCACAAACACTGATTTGTACATTTTGAAAGCAAGAAATGCATGCTGAAGAATAATTATTCTCATCTAACCAAGTCTCAGTGACAGAAGGACAAAAGTACAATATGTGCAAGACCATAAAACCATAAGATTATTCCAGGAAAATATAATGTAAGCATCAAACACAAATATTTGCACTAGCTGATTTTTACAGGAACTTGCATAACATGTAGTAATCATTTGAAGTGTGTGTGCTTTATTAGCAAGTCTATTTTAACTGAAATTGAAAGGATTTCATTTTCAGCTTTGATCTGATCTCTGTACTTTTGTAGAAGTCAGATTCTTAATGAAAGTTTATTTGTTTAATTGAGCTTTGGTTCACACTGATTTTTCCAACTCTTGTGTTTAGTGCATGTTTTCTTAATGTGCCTAGTACTTTACAGTTGGAAAACATCATGCAAATATAAAGTTATACATAATTATAAACTTATTACCTCCAGATGATTCAAGGAAAACTACTTTTGTTTTGTTTTGTGGGGGTTTTTTGTTTGTTTTGGTTTTGGTTTGTTTTGGTTTGTTTTTGTTTTAAGGACAACATTTGACCAACTGAAAAATGGGAATCAGTCTCATCATTATCAGTGTGGATAAAACTATGCAAGAATTCTATCACACTGAAAGGTATGTAAAAACTGAATATACTTTT